>CAJNOP010000239.1:83641-139347 GCA_905250075.1 Rotaria sp. Silwood1
AGTTACAAGTAAAAGTATGTAAAAAAAAAGAATGTCTAAAAATGAATTGATATTATGTTATCTTGTATTTTCCATGAAAATGATAAAAATGAATCATCTAATTTTAGATTTCCTAATAAACGTAACAGTACAGGTTAAAACAATTTCATGAAACGATAAGCATCACATTTATGTTCATTTATATATTTTCTTGTTTCTCTCATTAATGCAAATAATTATGACATATTATGCCTTACGAATATGTT
This sequence comes from Rotaria sp. Silwood1, assembly GCA_905250075.1. NCBI lineage: Eukaryota > Metazoa > Rotifera > Eurotatoria > Philodinida > Philodinidae > Rotaria > Rotaria sp. Silwood1. The sequence continues at coordinate 83,887 of CAJNOP010000239.1, forward strand.
CAGTAACAATTTAGACATAGTTCCAGCCGAAAGAACTAGGCTACAATTAGTATAGAATGAGTAAAGATGAGAAGAAAAAGAATCACCCATTTAATGTTGACACCCTAGTCATAACTAATATCCATTTGAAATTAAAAGAGACCGTTAGTGTTGATCGAATATCTCCATAAAGATAATAGCTAGAGATCTGCGGCTTTTTTTATTCGATAGCCCTCTATGGGGCAAGTAAATTATGTACTAGGAACGAACATTTTCAAACGTGTCTTCATAGAGTTTGAGGGCTTTTTTTCCGAAAAAAATCGAAACACTGAGGGTGTTAAAGAGGTGGATTTAGACCCCTAATTATTGCAAACAGTAGGCTAGACTATTGTCTTCATTCAAAAAAAAAGCCGCGCTTTTCTACGATGTTCTGTTAGAAAACGCCAGCATCTCTCGTGAAACCCCCAAAAAGCCTTATTTTGCCTTCAGGAACATGAAATATTTCATCCAGCAAGCATTTCAGATGATTATTTCTGACTTTTCAAGCACGAGAGTTTCGTTAAAGATATTCTTAGCTACTTCATTCCTCAAAATGATATCGATTCAGATAGCCCATTTGTCCTACTGTGATATATCATTGGCTATTTTTCAGCAGATAAATCATTTAGTTTTATTTTTTCGAATTAAATATCATCTTCACTACTAGAGTCCATCGAAAACTCTTCTTCATCCTCGGTATTGGTATCGACAATTTCAGAATCGATCGTTTCTTTCACATATTTGTCGGCTTCTTGACATGTCATTTCCGCCTTGCCAGCATGAGCAATAAAGGCCGTGCAATCGTCTAGTGCTGCGATGTACTCTTGAGAAAGAGTGCTGATATCGGTCAGCCGAAATGAGGTGTTGTTTCGGCGAACGTAGTTTTTCAGTTGTGACCAGCATAGTTCGATTGGATTCAGTACACAATGCGTGATTGGAAGGCGGACGATCTCGACGTTGAATTCTGCAGCTGCAACATTAGTCAGGTACTTTTTGAGTGGAAGATGTTGGAACGCCAGCTCGAGTAGTTCAGCATTTGTGAATGCTGCATCAAATGTAACCCCCTCTGTTATTGAGCCAACCATGAAGTGCTGACTTTCGCCAAAGTTGTTTCGGTGGTATTGAATCGTCCGTCAATTGGTTGTGCCAAGTTGCATTGTCAATCACGATCGCTATTCAAGCTCGTGGTCTGTGTTTCAAGCGCAATTGCGAGACAGTGACCGAAACCCATTCAATAAAATGGCTTGAATTTTAGATCGTTTGTCAAGAGAATCGTTTTCGATTGCAAAGGAAGTGTCTTTAACTCACCATTGTATGATCAACGTAGCATGTGAACATATCTACGCTCTCCTATGGAAACCTTCTTCGTTGATCATTGCTGAGATTACCAACCGCTTTCCCTTGCCATCGTTCTTCCGAAGTCGTCCTTGTCCTACCTCTTTAACCCAAATTGAGCGCTTCTCTTTCCCAACATTGCACCATGTTTCATCATGATAATAAATGAATGCCTGATTCCTTCGAAGATCATCAAGACGACGAAAATAGGCCGCTCGCTCAGCAACAAACGATACTGAGTCGAGTGGAATAGTCACTTTGTTCGTTTGCTTGTAACTAAAACCGAGTCGCTTCATCTGTCGCCAAAGACTCGTTTCGAATTTGATAGGAAAATCGAGATGCTCCGTCAAAAGGCTTGCTAGAAGACTGCGGACAGTTGGGTAGCGTCGCTCAGCCTTTGAAATGAAGTGCATAGGATGAAATAAGTATCATTGCTTACTCTTATCAGAATCAAATGGAAATGATAACGAATAGCATCTCCACCAACTTCACTAAGAACAACTCGTTGCCGTCCGACATTACCTTCCTTCTTTGGTGCGATGGGCATGGGAATATTGGTGCAGGAGGCGGCTAGAGCGAGTTTTCTCGCAGACCAAGTGTTTTTTGTTTTTCAAAAGCCAGTGGGAGCGGACGCAGAGGCAGACTGGGCTCGGGTACGAATCATGCTGGCTTCGGAAACCATCTATTCATCTTGGCTGCTGTTCTCCATTCTCTGTTCTTGTCGAAGTTCTTCCAATTCATTTTTCAATCTGTGAACAGAGCTGTAGCTAATTCTCAAGTGAGCCATCACTCGAGCGCTTGTGTTTGTCAGAGGTATCTTCAGACCATCTCTCGGATTCGATGAAGTCGATCACTCGAAACATGAGCTTCTTTTGTTCGACAGAGAATTTTTCACCTTTAGGCATATTTGACACGAAAATTTCCAAATGATTGAGAGAATAATAATTCGAGAAAATCTTGTGAAGTTGATTCTTTCAGAAATATTATTGCTTCTGTTGGATAATAGCCAATTATAATTGTATCCGATATATTCACATGCTTTACTGTAGAAAATCAGTGACTATATATAGGTCTTGAAATATCAGAGCGTGTTATAGAAAAGGTCTGAGAGAGAAGAGAGAGAGTACAGACAAGAGAATAGAAGAATACTTGATTTCATGGAAGAATACAGAAGAATATCTGACGTCATGGATGAATACATATGACGTAAAGAATGCATGCCGCAATAAACTATATATATATATATATCAAAGTAGAAGAATGCCTGACATCATGGAAGAGTGCATATGATGTAATGAAAGTACATGACGTCATAGAAGAATAAGAAAATCACACCATATAGAAGAACGCACAAAAGTGATAGATGGCATCAGCTGATCCTAACACTTCTGAATAATCTTTCTATCACATAATCCAGCTTCAATAAATACCATAGTAAAAGACTTCACTGAAAAATAGCCAATGATATGTCACAGTAGGACAAATGGGCTATCTGAATCGATATCATTTTGAGGAATGAAGTAGCTAAGAATATCTCTAATGAAACTCGTGCTTGAAAAGTTAGAAATAATCATCTGAAATGCTTGCTGGATGAAATATTTCATGTTCCTGAGGGCAAAATAAAGTTTTTTTGGGGGTTTCACGAGAGATGCTGGCGTTTTCTAACAGAACATCGTAGAAAAGCGCGGCTTTTTATTGAATGAAGACAACAGTCTAGCCTACTGTTTGCAATAATTAGGGGTCGAAATCCATCTCTTTAACACCCTCCGTGTTTCAATTTTTTTCGAAAAAAAGCCCTCACACTCCATGAAGACATGTTTGAAAATTTTCGTTCCTAGCACATAAATGACTTGCCCGATAGAGAGCTATCGAACAAAAAGAAACACAGATCTCTAGCTATGATCGTTATGGAGATACTCGATCAACACTAACCGTCTCTTTTAATTTCAAATGGATATCAATACCTTTGAAACCAGTGTTTTGTACAAACATTGTTTTTGGTTCCCATCAAAGATTTGCTCTTTCAGAACCAACTTTAAGTCAGTGAACAATTCTGAATATACAGGGTGGTCCAAAAGTTACCTACCAGTCTTAAATTGCGGATAACTTTTGATAGTAACAAGATCTAGACCTGCGGTTTTCACCATTCGAAAGAGCGATGTTCGGACCATCGATCTATATAATATTCACTAAGACGAAAGATACTTTTTGGTATTCCTATAGCTGGTGTTCCACCGTATATGCAAAATCAACTTTGTAACTGAGATTTTCTCAAAGGAGCAGCACTTTTCTGGTTTTTCTCGGTAATACAGCACTGTGTGTGGGTGAAGGTAGAGGATTGAAACGGAAAAGTGCTTTTCCATTGAGAAAATCTCAGTTACAAAGTTGATTTTGCATATACGGTGGAACACCAGCTATAGGAATACCTATTTTTTCATAGGAGCCTTTTAATTGGCATTCTTTTTTTGTGTATTTTCATAAATTTTCACAATAATCTCGTCTCATATTACACCAAAATGTAGCTCAAATCACCCATTTTTCGCTATAAAATGATCACTTTATGCATTGTTCCGTTGACCTCTTTTCTCAAGTGAGCCTTCGAAAAATAGTGATACTTGTGTAGCAAAAAATGGGTGATTTGAGCTACATTTTGGCGTAATTTGAGACGAGATTATTGTGAAAATTTATGAAAATACACAAAAAAAAAAGAATGTCAATTAAAAAACTCCTATGAAAAGCATCTTTCGTCTTAGTGAATATTATATAGATCGATGGTCCGAACACCGCTCTTTCGAATGGTGAAAACCGCAGGTCTAGATCTTGTTCCTATCAAAAGGTATTCGCAATTTAAGACTGGTAGGTAACTGTTGGACCATCCTGTATATTTAGAAAGAGCACAAAATTTTCATTCTAGCTGACTACTTTTGATTGTCTCCTGCAGCTTAAAAATGAAAGAAAATTGAACATATATTTTGTCCGAAGTCTTTTTATACAGAGGTTATAATCTAAAACAATTTAAATGATATTTATTTCCTTTTTTATGAAAAATCAGCAACAACTATTGCAACAAGAATATCTTTTTTACTTTGTTTTAATTGAGCTAAAAGCTAAATCGCGACTTTCTGAACGTGTTTCGCTCTAATAGAAACTTAAAAAGCTTCAAAAATAATAATTTGTTCAACACATTCAGTTGATTTACCAATTGAACCAATATAAACAGATGCTGGACGATGACGACAAAGATATGAACGTGTTAAACATTCCATAACTAGTGTTATTGTTACTGTAAGGGTGTGGGTGTGGTGTGTGGGTGGGTGTGGGTGTGGGGTGTGAGTGTAGGTGTGGTTCTTGTATTCCCTCACATCCACTCATCCACACCCACACCCACACGCACGCACACCCTTTGAAATGCTACGATGTTGTAATTTAAGCATGAGAAGCAGTTGATCTACACTTCTGGTCCTACACTTGAAGCATCTTATCTCAATCAGGTAGACCCATGAAAATAAATACTTATGGGGTTTCTCTAGTCGCATCAAGTCCTACTTATGGCTCTCTCATAAGGTGTACTATGGATAAAATATAGAAAATCACATCTTACCTGTAAACTTTACCTTTTTTTAAACTGACGAGGGAATATATCCAGGTGTCAAATCGCTTTTGAATCGAGTATATGATCAAACGATAGACCTTAATGAGCTATTAAATAACCTATAAGGCTTTGGTTTTTCAAGACTTCTAAGTCGAGATATGAGATTGTTACTATCACGAGTTTTACTATACTACTCTACTAATGTATTCGATATCTTGACTAAACATGCTCTACTCTGACTCCTATTTATATCAGTACTACAGAAGTCAGAACTGATCAAGATGCTAGAGTTTCAAGATAAAGAATTCTTTCGAAACAAGGATATGAATTTGTTTGGTATACTGATTGATTATTAAAAAATAGCATGTTGATTTTACTCAAAAATGCAAGTATAGATTCACCTTCTATTTGCAGCACACATTCCTTTCATAGTGAGTATGCATGTAGAAATGTCAGCTCAACTGTCGGTGCTTCAGTTAATGAGGATTAGAAGAATAAAATTATGTGATTTTCATTGTGCGATCGATTTCCAATAACATATTTATTAATTAAAATAGAATCGACAAAAACGAAGAGAATAGAGTAAGTCAGTGAATCAGTCAACTTGACAGTTGTTGAAAAAATGTTCCATATATATAATATAAGCATAATAACTGCACCGAATGAACACCAATGAGAGAGAATCAGACATATCCTATTTGCAATATTAGAAGCTATTATATATTCATCACAACTATGTGCTCCTCTAGTCACTCCTTCTTTCACTTTATATACCATTCTCTTTTGAGTTACATGAGAAGCCAATTATCTCTCTCTTTGTCGATTTCGACCATCAGTGACTCTATGCAAAGAACTTATTCAAACAAAATAAAATTTTTTCATGTTGAAAAGTATACGAATTTATTCTACCTTTTATTATTAACTGAGGCACCGACATTTGAGCTGATATTTTTACATGCATGCTCACTATGAAATGAATGTGTGTTGCAAATAGAAGACGAATCTATACTTGCATCTTTGAGTAAAATCACATGCTATTTTTTCAAAATCAATCAGTATACCAAACAAATTCATATCTTTGTTTCGAAAGAATCTTTTATCTTGAAACTCTAGGATCTTGATCGGTTCTGACTGCTGTAGTACTGATGTAAATTAGAGTTGGATTGGAGTATGTTTAGTCAAGATATCGAATACATTAGTAGAGTAGTATAGCAAAACTAGTAATAGTAACAATCTTATATTTCGGCTTAGGAGGCTTGAACAACCATACCCTTGTAGGTTATTTAATAGCTCATGAAGGTCTATTGTTTGAGCCTATACTCTATTCAAAAGCGATTCGACATCTGGATATGTTTCCTCGTAAGTTGTAATTACAAACAAGCAAGATGGTCTCACGATTAGGACCAACACTTTTCCGTTGGGAGTGATATATGTATTTTATGGTCATGTAAGACTTACGTCAAATGTCACATTCTCATGATTCATGTGTTCTAAACGTTTATGCACACATTATTGAGTAAGGATTATTTTGATATTTGCTCTTACAACTATAATAGTAAAATTAATCCTTTTTTCATAAATAACAAGGTTATCGAACGCATAAACGTGCAGAATAGACAAAGTATTAGTGAGTTAAACAGGTCGTGCAAGATGTTTCGTGCGCATTGACCCCTTCTAGAGAATTATATCGCATTTTTACTAATGCATGTATTACTAAACACAACACTATAGTCAAACGTTTTTTCTAATCAGGACCAGGATCAAAAACAATTGATCTCATACATCACTAATTGTAATTTGTTTCTAGTTAAGGCTATAAGCTTTTCGAGGATTATTTTCCTATTGTTGAACAAAATTTCTAAGATCATATTCGAAAAGATCACCATCCTAACTCATGGCTTTTGACTCATTGAAAATGCGTCAAAAATGAACAAAAATCTTGTGAAAAAGTTATTTTAATCAGATGACAAAATTACGAATATCTTTTATCATAAGCTATACAACTTAACGTTATTTGAATAGATCTACAATCATGTAAAACATTTAATAAAGTATAAATCTGATTTTTTTGAAAAACATTTTCTCGTAAAAAAAGAAGATCTACGTATTTTATAAAATGAAAAACTAACTGACTCTAAATATATATTCCGAGTAAAACATCATCAATCATTTGATCCGAAATAGCATCGATAAATAATAATGTCGACATTATAACCTACGTCAACTAGTGTAACTGCGATATGACACATATGTTACATTAAAACTTCTTCAAGGTCTTTGTATTACTCATATCTTTTTCTCTCGTTCGTTAGTCATAGATCAATATTGTTATTATCATATTTGTGTATGGGATTCACAAAAAAAAAGAAATTCATGGTATCCCTATGTAAATGCTGATGAGTAAAAATAAAAGTGATAAAAAAAAACTGTGCACCAAAAAAAGAAAAAAAATAAAGAGATAATTGATTCTAATGTCCGTCCAGAAAGTCCGTGCGTGTGACTATTTTTTGAATAATTTTTGATAGGAACAAGATACAGACTTGCGGTTTTCGGCGTTCGACAGCCAAGGCAAAGAGGCATCTTTTCACTATGAAAAGCGTTTCTGAGGAACAATTTCGAAGTCAGTTTATCACAGGATCTTTGAAAAGTTAGATTGGATTTCTCGAAACTTGCATGGAGACCTATTGATATTTTTACATATTTGGAATCTCCACTAAAAACTGACCCAACTCATCTATGTTTCGAATCGTTTCGCGACACGTTTTTTCCATCGAAAACCTCTGCCCTAGGAACCCGTCTATAAATAAAGTTAGTCAAAAGATCACTTGGACAGTGGAAAGCAACTTCCGAAGTTGTAAAATGCTACTATAACACAAAATGGCGCAAGATTAAATGATAGAAACGGCGTTTTGACGAACTTTATTTATTGACGGGTTCCTAGGGCAGAAGTTTTCGATGGAAAAAAAGTGTCGCGAAACGATTCAAAACATATATGAGTTGACTCAGTTTTTAGTGGAGATTCCAAATATGTAAAAATATCAATAGGTCTCCATGCAAGTTTTGAGAAATCCAATCTAACTTCTCAAAGATCTTGTGATAAACTGACTTCGAAATTGTTCCTCAGAAACGCTTTTCATAGTGATAAGATGCCTCTTTGCCTTGGCTATCGAACACCGAAAACCGCAGGTCTGTATCTTGTTCCTATCAAAAATTATTCAAAAAATAGTCACACGCACGGACTTTTTGGACGGACATTAGATAGAGTTACATTTGTCTATAGTAAAATACGATTTCATTAATGTTGTGTACAAAGAAGAACTATTCGATATTGAAACTCAATATATGAAGATAAGTAACATAGTATGTTGTTCTTTCTCACATTGTGAATATGTCTATTCTGATCAAGTAATCATATATGCCCGTTCAATTGATTACTATTTCTCGTTTCAATGAATCAATGTGAACGAATAGACATACTTCTTTTATAATTCTTTATAATATTGTATTTCGTTTTCCTTGTTGTTTTTTTGTTTTCTATGACGCATCTGATCAAACCATTCTATTTAGAGAATATTTTCTCAAGGGAAAATGTTTTCTTCAACGTAATTATTACAATCTCAACTGTTAAATATAGAAACGTTAGACAATAATTTGAAATTAAGTTCTCTTGACTTGAAGTTATATCTTTATGATCTATTTTCAAAGTAACATTTGTTTTCTAATCTCAATTGCACAAATTTATATATTTTAGACTGAAAATTATTACCTAAAACAATCCTTAACATTTCTTTTTGCGCCTTCTGTCTTATCATGTTACGTCTCGGATACTAATGGCAATAAACTGCGAAAGAATATACAAATATGTTTTGCGTTGCCAATAAACATATATCCACACACTTTATACTTATTGCACTCGTTTCGATGACGAACCCATTCTATTTCTCCGCATATGGTGTTATTTTGTATCTTTATAAGAAAGAGAGTTAATCTATTTTTCTTTTCTTTGGTTATTAACCGACATACAAATGTTACTCTTTCCATTACACATTTAAAATGAGTTGTTCCAAATCGAACGATTCATTTCTTTTTCTCTCTCTCATATTCTTTTTTTTTCTTACTTTATTCTATCTAAATTGAAGAGAGAAAACTGATCAAACTATTTTTCAAATATAATTCAACATCAGTTTTATATTCTAGATTAAATTTTTTTTAAAATACTTCACTGAAAATTATCATGGCTGCTCTTCGAATTTTTCCATTTATTGGTGCACTTATTGCTATAGCTGCTGTTGTATTAGCAGTTATTGGTATTGCAACTAACTATTGGTTTTTTACTGCTTTTAATACCCATGCAGGTAAATGATTTAAAATAAAACTAGTGTTTTAATTTGACAAAAAACTTTGTTTTTCGATAGGTCTTTGGGAAAGATGTGACGGTGGGATTTGTATACGAATAAATGGTGGACGACCAGCAGCTCTGGCTATTGTGGTACATATAAAATCTTGTTTTATTACTGATTTGATTTTTTCTTTTTAGGCTATCATTGCCATTTGTATTGCAGCTATTTTGGCTATATTCAGTGGTTTTTCAAGAAATAAATCAGATGCAAACAATAGTGTAGCACGTCTTTGTGGTATTATATCGGTTATATTACTTTTTTCAAGTGGTATTCTCATTGCTATATCACTTTATCTATATTTTGGTGCCAAATATGCTACAGGATACTCATTTACTCTCATGGCTATTGCACAATTTTTAAGTTTTCTTGCTGCTATGCTTGTTGCTCATTGGATGGTAAATAGAAATTATTAGATGAAAATAAATATTTCATTTTATTAATTCCTCTTTTTTTGTTCTAGGGACATTCATTCACTGTAATTACTTAAATGAATTGCAAAAGAAAAAACATTTATACTGAATGCATTCTATTTGTAAATGCATAAGCTTGAAATGATGATAGCTTACAATGAAATCCTATGTCTTTTTTTCTTAATTATTATATTTAATTCAGCTGCAATACATTTTCTTTTTTTTAAAATTGTATATGTGTTTGTGTATTGTTCTATTATTTAAAACAGAAAACTGTAATAAATATTATTGGCAATGTTTTATTTCGAATAAAATGAATTTTATACGAGAAAAGAAGAAATTGATATTGATAAGAAGGAAAAGAAAAAAAGATTGATGTAAGAAAATAAATCCAATGATGATAAACTTGCTTTGAATAGTTTGAATTATCTATTTGCTCAACTTAATGCATTTTTCTTTCATGAAAAATGAATCCTTCTTTTGAGAAATGAACTCAGCATGCATTGTAATTGTGGAGCGAAAGTTGCTATTGCTGCTTATCAGATAGAATGTTTTCCTAACTAATTGTCAGTTGTCGATTGACACATCTAATCATGTTTCGATGTTTTCGGGAAAGAATTTTACAGTACAATAAGAAAGATAAACAGAAAGACACGTGACGAAACTTTCACGTGTTGATATGAAGTTCTCAATCAATTGCTTCTATGTTTTATACACATTTCCTCTTCCGAAAAGACGACCATCTATTTTTAGATGCACAAGCATACTTAGAGTTAACCAAAAGTTCTATCCTTGGTAAGAATTTGTCAAATGTTTTTGTAAATTCTTCTCCTGAAATATTTTTACCTATGTTGAAAACTATACCAATCAATGAGTTTTCATTTATCCAGTTGGCTAAATTATGCTTGAGATAAATATATTGATATCTTATTATGTTAAATAATTAATAACATGTGTTTGAGTATGAAATCGAGCATTATCCTGAAGTAATATTCTATTTCTTGCACCTAATGACTTTCTTTGTTACCATATTTGATTAACAACATGCTTGAAGCAATTTTTAATCTAAACATATGTGTTCTATATTTTTGTTTTTGTCTACATTATGTATACGAATAAGGCTATTTAATTTATAAAATATAGCAAGCAAAGATTTTTCTTCAAACATACTTCGGCGAACAATAGTAGTTGATTATTCATCTTTACTAATCCACATTGGGTTATTTGACTTGCACTCAATCTGTCCATGAAAAATTCATGTCTCATTAACTATAATAACATGATATAAATCCTGTGATCAATCACGAAAAGTCGTTCATGCAAATTCTTTGGACATCTTGTAACTATTCGATATGATAAGGCGTCAGATCTCAACGCTATTGTAAGTTCTTCGCGAAATGTTTTTGTATCAACTAACAAAAGTGTTCGAATTTTAATATAGTATCGATTAAATTCATTATGGATATTTACGCCGTATAATAAACGCAAACTCCAGTGAGCCTAACTCAATTTTCAAGCTAGAAAAAATACTGAATGAATTTTTCTAAGTAACTTTATTGTTTTTCATATTAGAATTCTGTCAGAATTGTATTCAAACCTTTTTAAATGATATTTTATTTTTTTAATGAATTCATCGAATCCAACAGATGATAGGCAGCAACAATTTTTCCGTTATAACACAATAAAAAAAATCCAAAAATGTTTCTTATGATTCGATATACAGGGTGTCTCAAAAGTTCACTCGCGTAAAAGAACATTAATCGTTCAAGTGATTCGAGTTTTGTTTATAGAATTTTATTTTCATTTTAATGAAAGTTTTACTGAGTATCATGTAATAGAGATGTCCCGAGTTCTCAGAACGGGTAAATTGATGACTCAAGACACCGATTTGAATACTTTTGCTCAAGTTGATCGGCTTTTGGCTTCATAGACCGTTCTTTTAAGAACTGGTAAGCAAACAACTATGGAATGCTATAACTTCGACGAAGCAAAAATGAAAATCTTTTACGATTGGAATCACTCTTGCTCGAAACACTGGTGCGTTGTAGACATTGTTTCTAAACTGCTTTATTTGCTATTTCATAATAACGAAAGCTGTACCATTCGAGACAAAACGTATTCAAAGTAAAATTTTCTTTGCAGAGTTATTGAGTTGATTTATACCACAAATAACTTTGATAAGGGATGTTTTATCATAATTGCATGCATCACTACTTCTACTATGATTCAATATATATTTTAGACCTTTCTGAGCATAACCAAATTTCTAAGCTGGCAGCCCTGCTTTAGTCATTTAGTGTAGTTTTATAGCACCTCCCTGATACTTTAGGATTCTGCAATTGCAGGAGACTTGAACTTAATCATCACTAGAATTACTGTGATTATGACGTTGATACTGACAGACATTTTATTGGAAATAGACTATGAAATTTTGAAGAGTAGGATATGCAGCTATTCAAAGACAAATCATGTAAAGCTCGTGAGTTAATCAAGAGCCGTTTAATTTCTCAATTTAAACTTGAGCAAGATGCTGTAGTTCGTTCAAGAAAATATTTAAACTGATTTCAGTAGGTTTTTTTGCGAAACACAATCTAACAAATGTTGAGATATGTAATGTAAAAGTTTCAACCCACTCCCCTCTCTATAGAGCGTGACTGACGTTGCTGATTTACGATCGAAAATCATATATCAGTAACGTTTTGTTAAAATATGTGTAAACTACTTCGTTATTGCATATATCGAGCATTAAGTAAAAAAAATATATGAAGAAATGTGTCTCTAAATAGATAGAATATAACCGTCTCGCAGTGATTAGCAGCAGCAACTACATCAGATTTCATATTTTAATCCCACAGTAGTTACTCTAACAACTTTTCTATTTAAATAAATTAAATTACTCGCCAAAAACAACTCAAAATATTAACAATAAATCCAATCAAGATGATCGTTCGGTCTACATTTTATCGGACAAGGTATTTGAGTTTCACGAACAGGAACATTTGTTGCATTGTTACAACATGGTCTTATACATCCAAGATAACAACCATTCATTGGTCGTTGAGAAAGAAATGGTTGACCACCAAGTTTTTCACAATGATAACTATCAAATATTAGAGAATTATTTCTAACACGGTCTCCAACATAATCGTTTAGAAATGTTTGATCACTTTTATTGTGATAATTCTGTACTATTGATGGTATTAGCATCGGTTTAAAAATATCAATTAAAGTATCAGAAGCACGTATCAAAGCTGCACCCCAAAGTCCAGCTAATATAAACACTCCATGTTGAATATTATCACGAGCAATATAGAAAAAATTGTTTTCTTGTTCTTGTGATAGCCACATATTGATTGTTTCTGTTTCACGTTGAGTTATTGGTGAATCAAGATCACGTGACAATAAATAATCAACATATGGATCAAATATTGGTAAAAATCGCCACATTCTACCTGGTAAGAATTTACGTAAAGATGAACCAAACATAGGAATATTATTCATGTCACAAATATCAACATTCGAAAATTTCCATAGAAGTTTTCGTTGAGATTTTTTACTACCAGTAAAATCGATATAAACACGAAGAATCCATTGTGGAAGTAATGTATTAATTTCATTAACAAGAGATTCCAAAAATGGTATAATATTTGTTTTCCACGAATACATTGGATTATCGATAAATTTCGATTCTTTTCCATAAACTGAAATAGCAATTACTTTTTGATGTGGTCCATGACGATAGGATGCATGATTACACAAAGGTGAATTCCATTGAGAGAAATTTTCATAGATATTATTGAATTCTTTTGCAATACGTTGTTGCTTTGTTTCTTTATACATAATATAAGGTTTTCTAAAATATTGTTTTGTTTGATGCATAATGAGAACTGAAGAAGGTATAGAAACTATCAAGAATCCAATCATAAAAACCAATATGTGAAGGCAGCATGGGTTTACCATATATCGTCGATATTGATGATAACCAATCATTTCTTTTTGGTATGCAATTATTTATTACTTTTGACAGTTGGTAATATACAAGAAACTAGTGGAGTATGACAAACATGTGTTATATGTTTCGTTTAGTAATTACATATTTACGATGTACATTGAAAAATATTGAGATACAGACCTTGTATGGCAATACTATCTGATATTAATAAAAAAAGTAAGGATATGTATAAGTTCAATTGAAGGTATTCTTTCTAATATATGAATCATAATAATTTATTCACTTTCTTATTGATTGTAGCTAATTATGTGAATTGAAGATATATACACGGCTCTCTTTCCATGAAAAAACTATTTGATTATCTGTGTATGTGTGACAGTTCTGTTTCAAAAAAAATGATACAGGGTATACTATTATTCATGGCTATTTATAGATATCTATAATTACTAACTTCTAATCTTTTCAATTTACTAAAAATACTATCGAAAAAATGAAGTAGATATCTTCTATATGATATCATAGAAATAGTTTTCTGACTAGTTCATTTGAATATTTTCGAAGGTTTATTGAATAATTCTTTTTGTAACTGAAGTTATATAGTCAAAAGTAAGAGATGCCTTCATGCCTGAATATCTATGTTGTTCAACATGTATGCATAAACCTCATTACTTTTATTCATTGAATGATGTTAGACGAATTGCTAACAATTATTCGCTTCAGATACCATGTCCAATAACATATTAACTACATAATTGCATATACATGCTCTTATAGATGCAATGTGATTAACTAGTATGAAAACTATTATTAATTTTTCAGTGACATATCTATCTCGTTATCAATCTTTGTATTAGTTCATTGTATTCAAAACGTTTTTTCCTAATTTGTTTTCCAGTTGGTCTATCGTATATGGTTGTATATTATTTCTATGAAAAGACAAGAGCAAATGTGTAGTCGTTATGACAATCGATGTATCCGACAGAAAAAAAAAGTAAAACAATATATGTATATACGAAGAAGTAGAAAAATTAATAAAGTAAAATATTTATTTAACTTTTGTCATTGATGCTGAAAATATTTCAATCACGCAGATTTGAAGAAAGTTGGAGTTTCACGATGAACTCCATTATAGCCTTGACACAATATCATTTAACATTCATTTGTCATAAATTTTCTTTTTCGCACGTATGTTCAGAGATGTTTAACAAACGTACGAGAATTGAGTTGTGTATCATGGGTATTTTACTCATGTTTACAAAGATTATTATGCTAATGATTATTTTAGTCTTCATTTTAATGAACACTGTTCATTTCGAACCGAAAGTTTAGTGGAATTTTTTTTCTGACAATACATTAATTGTTGAAATTATTAATTATTTTCACATTTCTTCGCTACGAAATAATCATCAGAAAATAAACCTGCGGACAGTAAATTGTGAATACAGTTTTTACAATTTATACTCAAATGTTTGTAATACAATAGCTACTAGAAAGTCTCTCTAACAAAGTTACAGATATATATCAGTGAATGTCTATTTCTAGATCGTATTCTTATAGCCTAGGGAAAAAATATAAGAAGTAAAACAATTCTTTATATTCGTCTCGAAACATGTCCACTAGAAAATTGAAAGGATCAAAACCTATCCTATAACAGTATCTGAATCGATATCATCTAGAAGTTTAGAGTTATTTTGAGGTTTGTAGCAGATTGTAGAGAAGTATGATGGATTGTAAAATCATTTCATATTTTTGGAATCTATAATAAATATGAACCAAGAGATTGATAACATATTGATTTTGACATCAATTGTGGAAAAATACACAATGAGTGGTAATTTCTGTTAGAAAAAATGAACTGAACATTTTTTTAAAAGTCAACCCGAATGTAATTATGGAGTGAATTCAGTTGAATCTCAGAAATCTATTTTAGTATACAGAAATATGAAATGATATGTCTTCCATGGATGTCAATTTTGTCATCATTTATTCGGCTTTCAATAATTTCATGTTTATCTATTTTATATTTATCTTTCTTTTCGGTATTTGAGCTTGCATTTCTCTTGGATAATCCAGAATCACTGTATTAAAGGGTGATCTTTCCTGTGTCTAATCAGATAATGTCTGAACAACTGTGTTTTGCACTTGTTTCGATGATGAACCCATTCTATCTCTCCGCATACGGTGTTATTAATGTATCTTTACAAGAAAGAGAGTGAATTTATTTTTCTTTTCTGTAGTTTCTAACTGACATACAAATGCTGCTCTTCTAATTATAGACCAAATAAATTGCTTCAAGTCAAAGGTTTCATCTTTTTGTCTCTTTCGTTCTCGTTTTCATTTCATTCTATCTAAATTGAAGACAGAAAACTGATCGAGCTATTTTGCATATGTAATTCAACGTCAGTTTCATATACTCGATTAATCCAATTCAAACATTACTGAAAATTATCATGACTACTCTTCGAATCTTTCCACTAATTGGTTTACTTATCGTTATAGTTACTGTTTTATCATCAATTATTGGTTTTTAACTGATTTAAATACCTACGTAGTTAATGATTTAAAAAAAATTAATGTGCTATTCCAAAATAGGGGGCGACTAGAAGCTGTTAGTATGTATTACTTTCTTCAAATTGAATTGTCATTACTGTATTACTTTATACATATATCAATGCCAAATATGCTACAGGATTTACTCTCATGGCTATTGCACAATTGTTAAGTTTTTTTGCTACTATACTTGTTGCTCATGGAATGGTAAATGCAAACAATTAGATGAAAAGCAAATGTTTTTGATTTTATCCGTTTCTCTTTTTTTTATTCTAGGGACATTCATTCACTGTAATTACTTAAATGAATTACCAAAGAAAAAGGATTTAAACTGAATGCATTTTATTTGTAAATGCATAAACTTGAAATAATGATAGCTTATAATAAAATCCTATGTCTTTTTTTCTTAATTATTATATTTAATTCAGCTGCAATACATTTTCTTTTTTTTAAAATTGTATATGTGTTTGTGTATTGTTCTATTATTTAAAACAGAAAACTGTAAAAAATATTGTCCGTAATGTTTTATTTCGAATAAAATGAATTTTATACGAGAAGAAAAGAAACTGATATTGATAAGAAAGAAAAGAAAAAAGATTGACGTAATAAAATAAATAAAATGATGATAAGCCTGCTTTGAATAGTTTGAATTATCTATTTGCTCAACTTAATGCATTTTTCTTTCACGAAAAATGAATGCTTCTTTTGAGAAATGAGCTCAGCATGCACTGTAATTGTGGAGCGATGGCTGCTATTGTTCATTAGATAGAATGTCTTTCCTTTTAATGGCTAATTGGAAAATCTAATCATGTATTAGTATCTTCTAGAAAAAAAACTATTTGAGTACAATGAGAAAAGAATTTAGAAAAGCATGTGACAAAATTTTGCTGCTCAGATATAAAATTTTTCATCAATGCATTTTTTAAGGAAGTTTATCATGTTTCATATTAAAATTCTGTACAAATTGAACACAAATCGTTGTAAATGAGCCTTACTTATTCGCAATCTTGAAATTCTGTGGGTACACGCTTTCCTAGAAGTTTGGCCGTTTGCTGAACATAAAAACAATGAATTTTTAGAGTACTCCTATTAGAGCTGTCAGCAGACCTTGTGCGGTAACACTAAACATTATCGCTATGATTACGACATCAGAAGGAAAAGGAAAAACGAACTTCCAAATCTTCTAAAAAGAAAGTGAAATGTGACACAGCATATGAAATCATGATGCAATGACTCACTTTTTATCATGCTTTCGTTTTCTTGTGACGCTATATATAATCACAAATAGAAAAGAGGAGTGAAGCATTGAAGTGAAACGAAAAGGAGAAAGCCAACTTGAATAAAAACAACATTCGACAAAAAAACATAGAAATATCACGAAAGAAAAGTCAATGATGTGATACAAACGCAAGCCATTTTTTTTATTGACAAAACACGACGCATGCTATGGATAATAACGAACAGTCGACAACAACAATAACTGCTACCGCTGACGCTGCTACTGGTACGGCATCTGAATATACGAGCATAATGTTACGACGGCCTCCCTATAGTCGTATGGTTCAACACTTCCTATTGGTGTGGCTAGATACCAATATTGATAATATGAATAAGGACGATTGTACAGATAACATCAGCAAATTAAAAGAAGTGGTGTACACGATACATCGATTCACTGATGTGAATGAATGTATCGATTTCATAACCGACATTCAAGAAGAGGAAGTATTTATGATCTTTTCTGGTTACTTGGGACAAACAATAGCTTGTATTGTCCATGACATTCCGCAAATCAGTAATATTTATGTTTGGAATGAGGACTATACTGAGTACGAATCTTGGATCCAACAATTTCCAAAAATCAACGGTATATTTACACATATTGCCTTAATGTACAGAGCAATTCAACAAGCTGCATACAAATGTAACCAAAACTTGATACCAATCAGTTTTATCTATACTAGTAGTGAAATCAACAAGCGAAAGCTCGATCAACTAGACTCGTCGTTTATGTATACTCAAATAATGAAAGAAATTTTTTTAACCATTGATTTCAAACAAAACCATATTGATGAATTTATAAATTATTTTCGTCAGTTATTTGTCAACAATCCCAGAGAACTGCAAAGTATCGATAGAATTGAACGGGAATACCACGAACATGTCCCAATATGGTGGTATACATACAGTTGTTTTCTTTATCCAATTTTCAACCGATCATTAAAGATAATGGACGTCGACCTCATCATTAAGATGGGATTTTTCATCCGAGATCTTCACAACAACATCGCTGAGCTTCATGCTCAACAGTTTGCTGAACATGCGCCAATGAGTTCATTTACTGTTTATCGTGGTCAAGGTTTGTCACAGATACAGTTTGATCAAATGATCAAAATCAATGGTGGACTACTGTCATTTAATAATCCCTTGTCAACAAGTCTTGATCGAGAAATATCTCTTTCCTTTGCACAAAGTAATCAAATTGGTTCTGATCTTATAGGTGTTCTCTTTAAAATAAATGTCAATCCATCAGTATCGAGTACTCCTTTCGCAAACATTCGTGACATCAGTTACTTCGAAGGCGAAGAAGAAATTCTCTTCTCCATGCATTCGGTTTTTCGAATTGAAACAATGAAACAAATCAATGAGAATAATCGTCTTTGGCAAATCGATTTAACGTTGACAAGTGACAACGATCCAGAACTCCATGAACTTACTGAAAGTATACGCAAAGATACTTGCTCTGATGCAGAAGGATGGGACCGTTTAGGCGTATTGCTGATTAAGCTTGGGCAGTTCAACAATGCTCAAGAGGTATATGACACGTTGTTAAATCAAACAACGACTTATCAAGAGAAAGCAGTCATTTATCATAGGCTCGGAGTGATAAAGAATAATCAGGGTGAATATACAGATGCCATGGCTTATTATCAACGTTCGATTGAAATCAATAAAGACGTTCTTTCACCAATGGATGCCAACTTGGCTCGTTCCTACAGCAATATGGGTTTGGTGTATGATAATATCGGTGACTATTCGAATGCACTTTCATATCATCAAAAAGCACTGGAAATCGAACAGAAAACTCTTCCATTAGCACATCCAAGTTTGGCTACTTCTTACAATAACATTGGTTTACTGTATGGCAACATGGGTAACTTTGCGAATGCACTTTTATCTCACCAAAAAGCATTGGATATTCGTCATAAAATTCTTCCTTCATATCATCCTGATTTGGCTACTTCCTACAACAGCATTGGTTTGGTGTATAATAGCATAGGTGACTATTCGAAAGCACTATTTTATCATCAAAAAGCAACAGATATTTGTCAAAGAACTCTTCCTTCAAATCATCCTGATTTGGCTACTTCTTATAACAACATCGGTTCGGTGCATGACAGCATGGGTGACTACTCGAATGCACTTTTATATCATCAAAAAGCGTTGGATCTTTGCCAAAAAACTCTTCCTTCAAATCATCCTGATTTGGCTACTTCTTACAATAACATCGGTTCGGTGTATAATAGCATGGGTGACTATTCGAATGCACTTTCGTCTTACCAAAAAGCATTGGATATGTGCCAAAAAACTCTTCCTTCAAATCATCCGAGTTTGGCTACTTCTTACAACAACATTGGTTCCGTGTATGACAGCATGGGTGACTATTCGAAAGCACTTTCATATCATCAAAAAGCATTGGCTATTCGCCGAGAAATTCTTCCTTCAAATCATCCTGATTTGGCTGCTTCTTATAAACACATTGAAATAGTGTCTTCTAAGAGTGAAGAACACGTGAAAGCTGTTTCATATCGTGAACAAATTCTTTAAATAATAGAAGATTTCCTAATTGCAAATTATCTGGATTTTCAATTATATAGCAATATTCTCGAATATGTAAAAAAAAAAGAATATCTAATTTTCTTTTCATTTGGCCAAACAAAGAAATGCCATAATAAGAAAAGAGTATCTCCTTTTTGTTTCCATTCGAAGAGATACGAGCACAGGCATACAGAGAAACTATTCAGACGTATTAGTGGCAAAGCCATGAGACTTGTGTAGGCTAAAGCCTATCCTAGATTCAGGTATTGTCGGTTGGGATAGGCTCAAACATTTGTTTTTCATTTCCTCGAATAGATAAATTTCGATGGAAATTGAAATTTTTGTACAAAGGCGAACATTTTTCGGTGAGAAGTAGTTATCTCTTTTTAATACTCTAGGTATTATTAATTTATTATAGGTGTGAAAAAACTATACGAAAAATTCAAGCTAGATAGACTAAAAGCCATGTAAAGATTTCCTCGTCTTTGATGACGTAGCTTACATACCTAAAGTACATTTTCAACAAAATTAGTGAGCCTATATGACAATTCCATGTTTTTTGTTAGCACTGCTGTTTCATTATTTTCTTATATGTCACTAAAATAAATCGAAAACTTTTGCTTTCGAGAGTCGGAATCATGCAAAAACAAGTAATGGCGTGTTTTAATTAAATGTACATCTTCTGACAAAAGCTGCTATTTTTTTGTTGAATCGTACTAGCTTCATACTGCACAAAAATGTGAGCCAAATATAATAAACGCTTATTAGGGTGTGGGGGAGTGTGGGTATGCGATGTGGGTGTGTGGGTGCGGGTGCGGGTGCGGGTGCGGGTGCGGGTGCGGTTGGGTGTAGCTGAAGATAAGACTCACACTTGACACTCCATACCCACACCCACACCCTTCCTTCCCTAGCGGCGTCTCTGATTTTCTTCAAAGAAAGAATCTAAATAATTGGATTATTTTTATTTTGTATTCAAATAAATGAAAATGACTTGTTAAACAATATAAATATTAACAATAAATCCAATCGAGATGTTCCTTTGGTCTACATTTGATAGGACAAGGCATTTGAGTTCCATGAAACTTAACATTTGTTGCATTACTACAACATGGTCTTATACATCCAAGATAACAACCATTCATTGATCGTTGCGAAAGAAATGGTTGACCACCAAATTTCTCACAAAAGTAACTATCAAATATTAGAGAATTATCTTTAACATGACCTGCAACATAATTGATAAGAAATCTCTGATCACCTCTATCATGATAATTCTTAACTATTGATGGTATAAGCATTGGCTTGAAAATATTAACTAAAGTATGCCGAGCACGTATCAAAGCTGCACCCCAAAGACCACCTAATATAAATAATCCATGTTCAATATTATCACGAGCAATATAGAAAAAATTGTTTTCTTGTTCTTGTGATAGCCACATGTTGATTGTTTCTGTTTCACGTTGAGTTATTGGTGAATCAAGATCACGTGATAATAAATAATCAACATAGGGATCAAATATTGGTAAAAATCGCCACATTTTACCTGGTAAAAATTTATGTAAAGATGAACCAAACATAGGTATATTAGTCATATCACAAATATCAACACTTGAAAAATTATAAAAATATTCTTGTTGAGATTTTTTACTACCAGAAAAATCGATATAAAGACGTAAAATCCATTGTGGAAGTAATGTATTAATTTCATTAACAAGAAGTTCAAAAAATGGTATAATACTTGTTTCCCATGAATACATTTGATTATTAGTAAATTTCGATTCTTTTCCATAAACTGAAATAGCAATTACTTTTTGATGTGGTCCACGATGATGGGATGCATGACTACACAATGTTAAATTCCATTGAGAGATATTTCCATAGATTTTATTGAATAATTTTTGAATACGTCGACTTCGTGCGTCTAGAAAATTGATATCAGCTTTTATAACATGTTGTTTTTCTTTTTGAATAAAGAAAAACAGAAAAGCTATAGAAACTACTAGAAATACGACTATAAAAATGAATATGGAAAGAAGACATTGATTTAGAATATATCGTCGATGTTGATGATAATTGATCATTCTTTTTAGTATGTACTCTTTACATGGTTATAGTATGTAAGAAACTAACGATGTGTGACAGGCATTTGTTGTGTACATTCGTTTAATAATTGCATCTTCATGGTGTATATTGAAATACAGACATTTCACAGTGATGTTATCTAATAATTAATGGAAAATTGACGACATTATGAAGCCTAATGAAGTTTATTTCTTTGAATATAGGACTCATCATTTTTTTATCGAGTTTTCTTAGTGATACCAAATAATGGTGTATATTGAAGATGTGCATCCTATGAGACATCTATTTGATTATCTATGTATTAGTAGTGCAGCAAGCAAAATAATGGCTATCCCTATGAAATAAAAATGTGACAGAGAATGCGACAAGAAGATTGTTTTATTCTGTCTATTTTAGGACACGTTCCTTCGCCATACTCTGACTTAATCAACAACATCTGTCGCTCTAAGCGATATGTGAATGCATGGAAGTATGGTGAATACGTCAGTCACGGTCTGTTGATTTCATATTTCATGATATGTGAAGGTACGAAGTGCAAATTTGTACCTTATATATTTCAACACTTATTTTAGAACGTTTTTTAAAATATAAGATGGAATATTATTCTTTACTTGTCATAGATATCTTCAAGAAAGAGATTTTATAACTTCACTAAAAATACTTTAAAAAAAATGGAATAAATACTTCCAAGTTGTTCGACACTTATGTTCAAATATCGGTATTACCACCTATACAATGATTCTCGATGAATTACTACCGGTGTTTTTGTTCTAAATTACCTGTTCGATAACACGTTGACTACATCGGTGGATACAGTTACTCATGTATGCACAATGTGATCAGTTATTGGAAAAATAAATATTAATTTTCTAGTGACACATCTATCTTGTTGTCAATCTTTATATTATTACGCCATTATATTCTATAAGTTTTTCAGGCATTTGACTTTCGTTCTATCATATTTCAACAAATTAATTTTTAATAAATGATATTCAAATGTTTATAAAGCACACTAGATATGTTCATTAATACAAAGAAATAAATCTTATAAAGAAAAATTTTTAATTTGATTTCACCTAATTTGTTTTCTGTCTTTACATAATTTAATGAGGTTGAATACATATCAAAGTAAGTATCTATAAGTTTACTTGAATGGTTTCTTTGATGTAAGTTATATCGTTACACATCTGCTTTTTTTTTCTTTATATTCAAATGTTTATTGAATTGAAACTTTTGAATAAAGTTCGACTTGATTATTCAAATTTTGATCATTAAAAAACAAAAAGGATTAAACAACTCAAGTAAACAAAAAAAAAAGAGTTATATAATTCGATGTGAATGTTTTCATTAGAGAGAACTCTTGTTCTTTTCTTTATTTAACCATCACATTTATTTGCTTGTCCATTGAATAACTATGTTGGCAAGCAATTGTTAGTGCTTCCTACATGTATATCATACACTTCATATATAATTATAATTCTTTCATTTATATTGATTCAATGAACGGGTAAGTTGCAGGTTGATGAACTATTTGATATTCACTTTCTCTTTCTTTCCGTCTTTTTCTTTTCGTTTGTATATTGTTTGTTGCTATCGATTGTTGTCTAAAAAAAAAAAAAAGAAAAAAAAGTAAAAGTAAAGGTCATTGATATTGATCTAATGCTCTTGTTCTCTTTGTCATCCATTGTTCATTTTCATTCAAATAAGTAAATCAGTCGATTTTTTTTTATTATTCAATCTTTGTCTTTTCAATAATATATATTCAATTCAATATAGTTAATAATAATGCATTGGATATCTTTGATCGGTTTTTTTATTATTATTACTATCATCTATCAAATACAAGCTGATTTATTAAAAGATTCTGAAACAGAAACTATCAATACAGAAGGTACATTTCAAGTGGAACTAGATATTGATAATACTGAAACTTCTGTATCAAAAAATAATGTCGATGGTTCAACTCATGAAACTACTAGTGATGTATCATTTGAAAATTCTGTGACATATGAGACAGATGAACGAAATTCATTGAAAAATGTAATTAATAATGGTAATAATAATTACGGTTATAATTATGTATGTTTTATCATTACTACTCTTATCTTACTAGCTCATTTTTAAAGACAAATATAGTTCTTCTTTATTGTTGTGCATTTAATAGATTTGTATTAGTTTGTGTAGAAATTTAAACTTTAGTTACATGAATTGTGATAATTAATAAAATATGCTAAGAAAACACTTTAATCTTTTATTATAATATTTAAAATCACTCAAGAATAATATTGATGATGAGGAAATATTTTTGTTTCAAGTTTTTACATAATGTTTTGATTATAAAAAAGAGAAATGACGAGAGAAGTTCTCCAACTGTTCAATAGCTTTTAAGTTGAGATTATGTACACACCGTTTAAGGTCATATTGGACCTATAGGCAAGTCTCAATGAGAATAACAACAGTTTATAAAAGTTCGTCCATCTTGACCTTTGACACTACATTATCACTGATTGACTTGGCTTTTGAACCATTTTTATGTACTTTCCAGAACATCGAATAATGGCGTTTTGATTCAAGATTTTGACTATGAATAAGTTTAATGACTTTTATAATATCATAGATATTTCAGCCGAAAAAAATGTTTCATTGTTGAATTTGATTTTTGTGATATATCTATGGCAAAGGACTATTTTTGGAAATTCAATATCTTATAAAGACATTAGACTTTTATGTTATTTTTTAAATAAATGATGTAAGGCAGAATAGCTCATTTTCGAGTGTCCACTTGAAACTTTGCGTAAAGACAAACATTAACGAGATTAGTTCTATTATGAATGTTTCAGGTCTTCTTGCTGTTCCTATCCTAAGATACAACTATAGTAACAGCGTGACGTTTACATTACAACATATACATCAGCAAATTCGAAATTCTCATTTCAGGACAGAAGAAAATCAAAAGACCTGAAACTACTCTCATTCATACTTATCTCGATGCAATGTTTCAAGACGAAAATCAATTTTTCTAGATCACGACATCAATTTTCAAAAAAAAAATACCGTAAAAATGCAATATTTTTGTACCATTAAGCTAATGGTAAGAACTCTTTTCTGAATATTGATAGCCTATTTATGTCTACGTAATATATATAGTCTCGACTCAAAAGGGACTTATCAATTGAAAGACCTAACTTGTGAGATAAGACTAGAAGAATTTGTGCTAAAGCTCTGGAATAAGTCAAATTCGAAGTCCACAAAATTTTTTGAATTGAAAGTTTTGTTATCTGACAGTTGTTATTCAAAAATTATGAATGAACAGACAATCTTAGTTCTAGTTTTATATAATTTTCACAATTTTCTATGAGCTTTCATTCTATACATCCAATTTTTTTAATTTGAAAGCATATGTCAAGATGCAATGCATGACAAAGTTCTTTTTTGTTTTTTAATTAAGCGTTTGTTACAATCATGTAAAAGAGTACTTCAATAATTGGTGCATCATATTTTTAGTTTTTAGAAATATTGAATTAAAAAGTAAGAAATTAACAACAAAATAGAACTCTGTCATGCCGTACAGTCCAATATACTTTTTTCAACAAAAAGAAATTAAATAAATTTTTTTATCCTTGTTTGTTAAATATTTCTCTCGAATATTATGGTGTGAAATTGAAAATTTTACCATATCCTCTCAATTCACATAAAGTTTTACATTGCTGTATTGATTAATCGATTTTTAAAGAGAAAACTTGATTGTCAAATCGAATATACATCTACAGAAAATTTTAATCAACTGATTATTAATAATAGTGATATCAGTAATGAAGCTCGTATTACAGCTGAAGTACTGTATTCACTGATTGAAATGAAACTTTTGAATGTAGAAAAATAATGAATCAGTTTTTCTGTCACATAACATCTGTCGTTTAGCTGACTTTATGATTAGGAAGACAACTTTGACAGCTTGAAAATAGTTATAATACTTCTATCGAATGATTAATGAATTAAAATACGAATGCAAATAATTTCTAGGCATATGATAGAGTTTTATTAAGTTTTTCGAAATTAAATTTTTAATAAATTAATTTTTGCAAATAAAATTTTATCGATAGATCAATAGAAAAGATTGCATTAAACTAATATATATGCAAAAAAAAGAAAATACTCTATGAGCTATTCATCTTATCTCAACATAAATTAAAGCTAAGCTTTATTTATTTTTAACGTTTACATATGCAAACATCTGTTCATAAGAATAAAATATGTCATTTATGTATTTTCAATTATATGTTTCGATAATTAATCATAGGTTTTTAAATTTCTATTAGGCTATATTATTAATTAATATCGTTGGATATAAATAATAATACTTTGTCCTTGTATAACTATGACAATAGATACTTCATTACAAGTCAATAACCTAACAATTACAAACAACAAATTAGAAAGGAAACGATATGAATAGAATATAAATAGTAAACAAACGGAAATGAAATATTTAATTTTATCTACTTGAATTTTTCTCAGTAGTTCAATGTAATTTTGAATAGATGGAAATATTATCGATATAATATTCAATAGGTAGGAAATAATTATTTAATTATCCTTTAAAAGCAATTTCAAGTATAAGTATCATTGAAAAGCATATAATAGAAGTAAAAACTCAAGAGAAATTAATGTATATAGAAATTCTTTTGATGCGATTCTTTTCTTTTGTTGACATATCATGAACATTGATCGATTCTAAGTTATTTAATCAATTATCCATTCTCTAATGTTAAAATTTAAAAAAAAAAAAAAACTTGTCAAAATTAAGGGTAAGAAAAAGAAAAATTATTCATATTTAAATAATAAATAATTAATATTAAAAAGAATCGTTAATGATGTTAAAAAACTTTCTACTCTTATCGATATACGATTTTTTTCATAGTCTGTTTACTAATGATAATTATGATTTAATCTTTAGATCTATCAAGTTCAAATAAAATTCCAAAGTTTACGAGATAATCATCTGTCATGTATTTTGTACATTACTTTTGTCTAAAAATACTATATAGTGCTCTAGGAAAAACCTTTAAAGCATTTCAGTTGTTATCTCTTTCTGCAAAAGTTACTAATATATTTATTTTATCCCTCTAGTGCATAGCATACAATATATAAAAAATCAATCTGTCAATAAAAAAAAAAGAAAACGGCAAATTATAAGTTAGAAAATTGTTTTTTTTTGCTTTCTGAAGAAACACCATATAACAACACATTGCTACATGTAGAAAAAAGATTTATCTTCATTGTCGTTGATTATATATGTTTGTTGTAATGATTATTATAGTGTTATAGGATGAAGTTATTGTTCTATAGTGGTCTAGTTACTGCATACTTGTTATTTTTCTTTCCTGTTTTACTAGTATGTTTCTGACATTCTCTCATTAGTCATATTCCAACATATGTGACACATATGTTTATTATTTTTTTTTTCACCATTATTGTCTATAACACATATTCTTGGATTTTGACTGTAAAAGGTATTGTTTCTTGTTGTTTTTTTTCACCATGTATTATAATATATTGTTCACTTTGATCTATGAGATTTCTTTACTAACCATTTTGTTGTCATTTAGTAGAACTACTATTCATATTCATAGCGTTTTTAATTATTAAAAAAAAACAGAAGAATTTACATTCTAATCTCATCGATTCTGTAATAAATTAAAATCATTCTTATAAACATATAAAGAATGTTCTAGAAGTATTAGCCTTAGTTTTATTTTTTATTTTTGTCATATTTAAAGATAGATAGTAAAAATATGAAAGATATAGTATTGAAGATTCGTATCGAAAATATCAAAGTATCATAAATGAATGCATCGGATCGTTATTCATTATATTTTAAGATAAGAATATAATTATAGTTTAAAAATAATAGTCAATCGTTTACTCACTACAAGTTATTTTTATCATATTGTTATTGTTATAGCATGCTACTTATGTGAGAGAATTTTTTAAACATTCATTTTTTTTTCGGGTTAATAAAAGTATTTCAGGTCACAGTGACATATAATAAGTCACCATGAACCATTGTAACTAGTTTTGTGTCAATATTCCATGCATGTAACTTATTCTGATACCGATAAATTAAAACATTTAATCTCTAAACTTCTGTTCTTCTAATTCAAGCATAATATTATGATATTGTTGTCTTTTATATGTATGTGAAGATAAATTTTCTCTCACTTGAATAGCCTTTAACAAAAACAGAACAATAAAAGTAATTCAAAGTAAATGAATAATGACAAGTTTTCTTAATCCTGACAGAGAAACATATTTTCAATATTTTTACTAATGCAATGACTTTCTTAGGATTGATATAAATTGAGTGCAATTTCTTTTGAATAATATAACTTGAGGTAAATATTTATGAAACACTCTTTTGTCATCAATAATAATAGTCATGAATCTTTTTATCATTTGTGTAAATATAATAGATATGAAAAAAAAACTTTCTGTTTTTATTGACTAAAGAGTTTTTTTTTTTGAATATTATATTTTATGTACTATAGAAAGAAATTAAATATTTTAGTAAATTTTGAAAGAAGAGATAAATATACAAATGATTTAAAGATTTTTAATAAGGCACTATGTAGCATTTATAGTTAACAACAAAACATTGAAATCAGACGATAGCATTTGGGAAGGTTTGTCTCGTTAGTATATTTTATGTAGTATCGATAGGAAGATACAATGAGAGATTTATACTTTAAATCGAAAAGTATTAAATTAATACAACTAGATTTTGATATGATCTACTATACAAGTGCCTGACCTTCAAAAAACAAAAAGAAAAACAACTTCTTTTCTATTTATCATATCTATCAATGATCACAATGAAGGTTGATCAATAGCAACTATCAGTAAGATAATATATCATTACCTTGGCCTCGAAAATCTAAACCACACCCATAAACTGACAATAGGCTGATGACAAGATGATAGACAATCATATTACATTTTCATAGTTGATTAGATGAACGTGTTGATATACTTTATACCCATATACATTATAGACATATATCTAATATTTTTCGAACATCGAACAATTATTAAATTTATGTTTTATCAAGGAAAACGATTATATAGAATGTTAAAAAAAATAATTCAATAAAGAAAAATTTGAATACATATTTTCATTAAATAAATATTCATATTATTATTATTATTGATAAAGAAGTATATGCATAGTTCATATTCATAAGAGAAATATTGTCAAAAATTGTTTAGAAGTCGGTAGAACTAACTTTAACGAAAAACTATAACATATTTCGAGTTATAAAAAAAAAACAAAATATATTTATTTTCATAGCCAAGAATAAATGACATCTAATTTTTTTTTTTCGAGATACTTCTTCGCCCTAATGTCATTTAGTTTTATACTTATATGACAGATACATGTCTTGTTACTCAATGTATTTTGTAAGTTATAGCTATTAACTTATGAAAGGTTACAGTTGGTATTCCTTTAGCTGGTGTTCCACCGTATATGCAAAATCAACTTTGTAACTGAGATTTTCTCAAAGGAACAGCACTTTTCTGGTTTTTCTCGGTCATACAGCACTGTGTGTGGGAGAAGGGAGAGGATTGAAACGGAAAAGTGCTTTTCCATTGAGAAAATCTCAGTTGCAAAGTTGATTTTGCATATACAGTGGAACACCAGCTAAAGGAATATCTTTTGGTTGTAATGGCTTCTGTTTTTTTAAAATATATGTCTTCATTTATTTTAATAACAATATTCTAATGTCAATGCACTTTGAAACCTTTAGCTTCGAAGTAAAAAAAAAAAAAAAGAAAAAATCAACGACATAACATAAATATTAATTAGATACTCAATAATTACATTTTCTAATTTTTTAAAAGAAAATATAATCGAGAAAATTAGATGAATAAGATTTTTAATTTTTTTGAAATCTCTAAAAAAAAACATATAGAATCTATATATTTATATGATAGATGTCATAAGATATCAATTATTAGTTTGTTGATAGATTTATCAACACATAATTTTGGTAGTTAAATCAACCAATCAGAGAAATGTCAAAAGCATCAACAACATCTACCATCTATACGACAATCTACTTAATTGTCTTTATTGAATATTAATAGTATATACCATAGCGACTTTTATTTTTGTTTATATTTTAAAAAAAATATATACATATATGTATGATTTGTTTATCTAATATGACTTTTTTTTTTTTGAGATTTGTTTTAATAACAATGATTGATGGTATTCAACCGTTGTTATCAACGTCATCTAATCGATGATATATATATATATTAAAATATCATTGAATTAATGTCGAAAGCATATAATTTCGATTGGCAAATTGAAGTACCAGCTCCCTTACTTAAAGGCGATATTTTTGATCGTTGGGATGAAGAAAATAGTTCATTAGAACAAAATTGTTTATTTCGTGTTGATAGTTATGGATTTTTTATTTATTGGCAAAGTGAAGGACGTGATGGACAAGTTATTGAATTATCACAAGTTAGTGATATACGACCAGGCAAAGGTATTTTTAAATATCTATAAATTTAAAATTAAGATTTTGATCTTTATAATTATTTTTGTTTTTAAGCTCCAACTGATCCAAAAATCGCTGCTGATCTTATGTCTTCTTCACTTGTTCATGGTCGAGGTAATATTGATGAACGAACAGTTACTATATGTAGTGGAACTGATTTTGTACAAATAAGTTATACGAATATAACAGCAGATAAACCAACAATAGCAAAAGTAGAATGAACATATTTTAAATAGTTTATTTTATTTTTTTTTGTGCTTATTTTCTAGCTGTGGATTGAAGGATTAAGAAAAATTACACATAATCATAAAGCTAATAATATATGTCCAACAACAATATTACGAAAACAGTAATGATTTTATTTATTTAATTAGATTTTGTTAACATTGTTTGTTTGTTTTTTTAGTTGGATGAAATTATCTTTTATGTTAACTGTTAATAAGAAAATTCATGTTCGAAGGTAAATGACAGATTATTTGTTTTTTTTTTTTGGTATTTTATCTAGTTGATTAATTTTAGTATTAGTAAAACATTTGCATCAGGTAGAACTGAAAAACGTGTATTTGAAATTCTTAAAGAACTTGGTTTACCAAGTGGAAAAGTAAAATTTTCTTTTTATAATCGTGTTTTTTGTTTTTTGTTTTCATTTCTTTTTTTTTAATTATAGAATGATGAAGTTGATCCAGCTGATTTTACATTTGAAAAATTTTGTGATTTATATCATAAAATTTGTCCACGTACTGATATAGCTGAATTATATGAACAATTATCAGGTGGTAAAGATTATATAACAACAAAACAATTTGTTGATTGGCTTAATGAAACTCAACGTGATCCACGTTTAAATGAAATATTATTTCCATTTTATGATACAAAAAATGCATTACGTATTATTGATCGATATGAATTACGTGCTAATTATAGAGATCGTGGTCATTTATCATGTGATGGTTTAACACGATATTTAATGTCCGATGAAAATGCACCTGTTTTTCTTGATCGTTTAGAAGTTTATCATGATATGGATCAACCATTATGTCATTATTTAATTAATTCATCACATAATACATATTTACAAGGACGACAATTTGGTGGTCGTTCATCAGTTGAAATGTATAGACAAGTATTATTAGCTGGTTGTCGTTGTATTGAATTAGATTGTTGGGATGGAAAAAATGATACAGAACCAATAATAACACATGGAAAAGCAATGTGTTCAGATATTAATTTTAAAGAAGTTATTTATGCTATAAGAGATACAGCATTTGTTACAAGTGATTATCCGGTTATACTTTCATTTGAAAATCATTGTTCGAAACCACAACAATTTAAATTAGCTAAATATTGTGAAGAAATACTTGGTGATCTGTTATTAACAAAACCATTAGATAGTCATCAAGTAAGTGTAGATTTAATTGTTTTGTTTTTGTTGATAACTCATAGTTTTTTTAGCTTGAACCTGGTGTGTCTTTACCATCACCGAATTTATTAAAGCGTAAAATTCTTATTAAAAATAAACGATTGAAACCAGAGATTGAAAGAAGTATTTATTTAATTATACTTATTTTTTTTTGTGTCTAGTTTGATGATATATTTTTTTTGTATTTTTATAGAACAACTTGATTTATTTCTCAAAGGCATCGATACAGAAGGAAATAATGATAATGATGTCGATTCAGCAGCTAATGTTGAAGGAGAAGATAATCCAGTTCCATTTTCGGATAATTCTAAATTACGTGATGATGATGATGAAGCTCATCCTGAATTAAATGTTGATGTCAATGATGATGCTAGTCGTCGTACATTATTTGGACAATTAGGTTTTAAAATAAAAGGATCATCTAATTTATCTCGAGAAGAAGAAGAAGCTCTTTATAATGGTTATCAATATAAAGGTGCAACAACAAATATTCATCCATTATTATCATCTCGTGTTAATTATACACAACCAATTAAATTTCCTGGTTTTGCTAAAGCTGAAGAACGTAATATACATTATCATATGTCATCATTTTCTGAAAATGTTGCTTTACAACATTTAAAACAAAATCCAATTGAATTTGTTAATTATAATAAACGTCAATTATCACGTATATATCCTAAAGGTGGACGTGTTGATTCATCAAATTATATGCCACAAATATTTTGGAATGCAGGTTGTCAAATGGTTTCATTAAATTTTCAAACACCTGATCTTCCAATGCAATTAAATTTAGGAAAATTTGAATATAATGGAAATTGTGGGTTAGTTAGTTTTTTTCTTTTATTTCAGTTTTTTTTTTTTTTTTGCTTCTTTATTATGAAAATTTTTGTTGAAAACAAAAAAACAGATATAATATAGTCTTCAAGTGAGTGGTTTTTCTTCATTTGGAAGACAGACATTATTATCATTTTTCTTTTCCTCGTATTTATTGTATATATATATATCTTCGAGTATTAATGGAAAAATGCAACTAATCTACTTGTCTTCTTTATTTGTCAAGGGAAAAGAAGAAGAAAAAAATGAGAAAGAGGAAAAAGAAAACAAGAAAAGAACAGCATCATAAACAGTATGCTAGCGGCGTTACTAAGATTTTCCATACACTGCATTTTTTGTCTAATATTGTGTAAGAACAGGCACCATTACTCTTATTGGAGAATAAGAAAATTAATAATGACAAGGAAAAAAAAAACAAACTAAGAAATGAAAGAGAATAATTTCGATGAGTGTTTTCTATTTACTATTTATAAATGTGTTGGATATTCAATTAGTTATTACTATATGAAATTTGCTCTTCTCGAATATTTAAATGTAACATTTGACTAATTGAACTTGTTTTCCTTTTTTTTTCTCTATATCATAACGATAATGAAACGAATATAATGATATAACTTCTAATACCTATAAATATACTATTGATTCAAGGTTACCTATAGAAATTCTTCAATGATTTTATTGACAATAATTGAGTACGATCTAACAATAGACCGACTATTTTCTTTTTCTTTTTTTTTTTATTCGATTAATATTCATCTATAAAAGTAAATTACATGAGCGTATGTTATGTTAACTCGATCGAGTGTACTTAATAATTCTGATAATATATATTGTTATATTCATGCATAGTATTAAATAGAATATATGAATATGACTCTATGGAATTCTATAATAGCTGCTATTCTATTCATTTTCAGTTTCTTGATTAAAATAAACATGATTATTATAAAGAACATCATAACAATTAAACTAGATGACATTATCAAATATAGATTTCGATTATAAGACTTTTTCTTAACAAATATTCAATTTATAACAATTGTTAATAAAGAAAAAAAAATATTTAGGATTAGTACTATTAAGAATTCTTCATGTTGATTAGAGTTTTTCTTAGTAGTTCTTATTCTTTTTTTTTGTCCTTATTTACATTATTGTTAGAATAGCTATCATAATAAATAAAACTAATGCAAACATAAATAAATATATATATATGCACATAGTCGAATGATAGTGATAAAACAACATGCTTGTAATATGATTCATTTTTGATGAAAAACAACATTATTATATCTCATGAGTATAGTTGCATTCCAACTTGTCTTTCATTAACGATCGAATATGGTGAATAGTAACTATTATAATCAAACTGAATTGTCCTCATTACCATAGGAAATGCAATGTATGATAATAAAGAAGAATGCTTGAAAAACTAATGAGAGAGAAATGATTGATCAATTATATTATCCTATTGACATATTCATTGCATTATAAATAAAAGTCATTGAGATATTTATTCTAAAATATGGTAAATTGCATTCAAGATCGACAGATACCGGAAATGTTCTAATTGGAAAGATGGCGATACATACTGAGTTAAATATAAATTGTTATAAAGGAAATGAGAAAATTATTTTTTTTAACCAAAAAAACAACAGAAAACACAGACAAAACCGGAAGATTTGTTACAACATGTTATAAAGAAATGAAAATTTATAATAATTTACTATTTTTAGTATTTGAATAGAAATAATTTTATTATTGAATAATAAACTCAGATATTTAAAATTTTTCATTAATGTATATATACAAAATAAATTAAAATATTTGTCAATTTATGTTTTATTAACTTGATCATTTATATCTATGAACATAATTTCATCATAGCTAATTATCTATTGTTTACATAAGATATTTATTTATTAGAGTTTATTTCCATAGTGTATACAGATATGTCTATAAATTAATTATGACTCTTTAAAAGTCCGTAGATGTATTTCATGTGATGGTCTTTTCTTCTAGCAAAGGGATTAATTAGATTCAATATTCGAATTGACAATCCTTGAGGAATTTTTTTCTCGTTTTTTTTTCCGATACTTTTTAGAAAATAACTCATCAGAAAATGTCGAACATTTTTATGGCAAATAAATCTTGATGAGTAGTGTAAACATAGTCATAGAATTAAAATTTCTGAATGTTTTCCTGTATGAATTAGTAGAGGTAAACATGCAAAAAATGACTTCCTTCATCATGCCTCACCTACCTTTTCAACTACAATAGATCGGAGAAAGCTTGGTGCTTTTTCTTTTACTAATAGTAGACAATGTTTGAGTGATCTATCTTTTTTATTTTCTTTCTTTTAATTTGCTTGTGTTCAAATAAAAACACCAAAGTCTTGAGAGCACCATGAAAAATACATGATTTTTTTTAACTAGAGCCTTTCTGCAAATTCTAAAAAAAAAATCAGGGATACATCATATTTTCAAATAAAAAAAGACGGCAGTCTAAACATTTTCTAGTATAAATATAAAAAATTTTCAGCTCAATTTAATGTATTATGGTTCAAAAAATGAATGCGATTCTCAAACTTGCTTTTCCAGAAACAGTGAGATAATATGTAAATATTAATGTTTTTCAAGAAAATGTTATAATTCTTGAACTATGTCCAGTCAATAAGGAATACTTCAAAGCAAGGATATCAATAGTTTCAGGAGCGGGGTGCTGAAAATTCGACAGAAAGTGCTATCGGAAGGAAAGGAACTTGTTCCAACTGTATTCACCTCGCTACCACATTATATCTGCTTATTTGATGATGATTTGTCAAAGTCCGGTATCTATCCAAATTACTACAAACCTGTAAAAAACTGGCATAAATTTGAATATTTGGGAGAAGTCTACTTCAAAGTTTATATAGAGCACATAATGAATCTAAAAATTTTCATTTGACAAAAGGGCCGAATCACCTTAAATTATATAGGGAATTCATGTATTATTATGTTAAGTTAAATCGTTCAGATCGATGATTATTACAAAGAAGAAGATGAATTTCCACAGTATTATAAAAAAAAAAACTTGAATTTCTTTTGTTTTTTAGTTATTTATTAAAACCAGATTTTATGCGTCGACCTGATCGTACATTTGATCCATATGCTGAAAGTCCTGTTGATGGTGTTATAGCTGCATTTTGTAGTGTGCGTGTTATATCTGGTCAATTTTTATCTGATAAAAAAATTGGCACATATGTTGAAGTTGATATGTTTGGTTTACAAGCTGATACAATAAGAAAAGAATATCGTACTAAAACAATACCAACTAATGGACTTAATCCAAGATATGATGAAACTGTTTTTGAATTCAGAAAAGTAAAAAAAAAACCAAAAAGAAAAGAATTTCTTTTTAACTATTAAACTTTTATGTTTAGATTGTTCTCCCTGATTTAGCTATATTACGTATTGCTGTTTATGAAGAAACAGGTAAATTAATAGGACAACGTGTTTTACCATTAGATGGTTTACAAGCTGGTTATAGACATATATCATTACGTACAGAAGGAAATTTTCCATTATCATTACCAACTATATTTTGTCAAATAATTCTTAAATCTTATGTACCTGATGGTTTAACAGATTTTGTTGATCAATTAAATCAACCATTATTAATGAAAAAAACAGAAGAATTACTTAACTCAACAACTAATGCATCATCGGATAGTAATCTTATATCCAATACTTCATCTTTACGACGAAATCGTATACTTACTGATACAATATCAGCACCTAATCCTTCATTAGATACAAAAATATCAGCAACACCAATATCAACAACAACAACACTAACAACTGCTAGTAGTACCTCAGTTAATACAATATCTGTCAATGATGGAAATATTTCTGCATCATCATCATCAGTTAAATCTAAAACACCTATTGAAACATTTATTCCAATAACATTAGAATATTTATGTGAACATAAAACATTTTCAAAATTAAAACATAAACAAGATAAAGAATTAACATTAATGAAAAAAAAACATGCAAAAGAACAAGCCGTACTCGGTGAACAACAATCAAAAATAATGAGTAAAGCAAAAAGTGATTTAGAAAAATTAACACGATCACCAATAATACATATTGGATATCAACGAAGAGATTTAAGGTATTAAAAATAATATAATCTTAATTATATTCATGTTTGTTTCATCTACAGACTTTCATTTCATTGTTTTTTTTGAAATTATTATATAAAAAAAGGTATTTCTAATTGCTCTACTAATCTAAACATTTTGTTTTACTAATCTAATTTGTTATGGCTTAATCATAATAATTCATTTGTGACACACGATCTAAAACAAAAAAGAATTGGAATCTCTGCAAACCATGACAGACGCTACTCATAGACTATGGCCAGGAGTATACTAAGGTGACCATAATTGAGAGTTAGCCCTTGTTGTTAGGATTTGTGGACAGATTGAAGAGAGATTAACTACTTGGAAAGTATGATTCACGACTTGCGAGATCGATGCAAAAAGAAAAAGACTCGTGACCATCGTAGACCGTATATGAATAATAACTCGTTAGAATATATGAACTATATTCTTATAGCATTCCGAGAAGATTAAGTAAAAAAGATGATGAAGAACTATGTCCCAAAATAGATAGATTAAAACTATCTTAATGTAATTAGCAACATCAGCTACATCATGTTTCACATTGTAATCCCTCAGGGCTTGCACTAATAGCTTTTTTTTTAAATATTTTTTAGTAATGGTGGTAATTCAACTGAAGGAAAAAATGATGCAAAAGTAAGTTGTTTATTGATATTTTTTAAACACAAAAAAATAAATATATATATATTTTTCTTTTCTTAGATAATGGATTTAATTAATGAACAAAATGTTGAATGGACATCACTTGTTCAACGACAATTAACTGAAATGAATGATGTACGACGACAACATACAAAAGAACAATGTGAAACATTACGTCTTTTACTTGATGAAGCACAAAAAAATCAAATGAAAGAATTAACTGAAAGACAAGCAAAGTAAAAGAAGCAAAAAACAAAAAAGAAAAAATCATTAATTTCTTCTTCTTTCTTTTTTTTTTTTTTTTAGAGAAAAAAAAGAACTTGAATTAAGTCAAGTACGACAAAATATTGAAGATAGTAAACGACTTGGTTCAGAAAAAAATATAAGAAATAAATCAGACTTAGATCGTCGTGTACGTGAATTAAAATCAAATAATACAAAAAAATTTGTTGAAGAACGTAAACGACAAACTTTAAAACATGAACGTGATACAGGAAATTTAATTAAATTACATGAAACACAAAAAACAACACTTCTAACTGAAATTGCTAAAGTATGTATTCATCATATATCTTATGAGATTTTGTATTATTTAAAAAAAACAAAAAAAAAAAAAAGGAAATTAAATTTCCTTCATATTTCACATAGATTATATTTTGTTGATTAAATTTAAAATATAGGAAATGAAACTAATTTAGAAGAATAGATCTAATTAAAAGTAACTTCATTGAGATTATTAAACAAGCATCTCTTCTATTTTTTGTTTCATAATCTTTAATTACAAAAGTTTTTTTAATATAATCATTTCATAAAAAATCAATTAATTAATAGAAGTCTTTAATTATAATCGATGAATTGTTTTTCTCCGAGACGTTTAGTTTTTTTTTTCATAGCGAAAGGGAATTGAGTTCATATCCATCGATTCTCTATAGAAAAGAATAAGAATTTCAACCATTTAATATATTATTTTTTCGATGAGATAATCAATTTTAAACCTTAATTTAAAAAATATAATTTATTTATTTTAATTCTAGATGCTTGAATATAGTCTCAATTATCAAGATGAAACACCAATGGCTCGATTTCCTTCATCATCTGTCTAACGCATGAACTAGTCAAAAAATAATTAATTCTTAAAGTTTTCTCTTGATTGTTGTACTATCTTCCACTGATATATCTAATTTTGTTTGTACAGTGTTGCTGCTGATTTTATTTTTCTCTTTTATTCTTCGGTGATTTTTATCTTCGGTGTTGTGTTTTCAATTTTTTCTTCTTTTTTTGGTTTTTTTCGAACAGTGTGTTTGTATGTATACGCGTATATATATATTTCTTTACATTGGATGGTAGACTATTATTGGCAATTGTAAGCTGCAAAAAAAAATCAAAATAGTCATTTTTACAGTCAAACATTATTGGTCTCAATTTTTCTTTTCAATGTGCCTCTATTTTTCTCTTTAAATTCTAGTCTATCATTGAAAAGTCTTATTATTGCAATATATCAGGTGAAAATAAATGAAACCTGTCAAACGTGTATGTTTTGCATTCCTTTTAATCTTAATATCGAGTTTTTAAATAGAATAAATCTGGAGAATTATCATGTTTTGAAAGTTATGTTCTGTGTTTCATATATCGTGTGTATGGAATGCAATCGTTCATATTTATATGATCAGTATTGTATGTATATGTTGATGAAGTTTCTGTTTTCTTTTTTTTTTTTTTGTTTGTCATTCTTTTTTTCCTTTTCTCTCAAACCTATCTTTTCAATAAAATTTTTATTATTAGAAAACTCAATGAAAAATCTTTATAATGAAAAAAACAAAGAGTTTTAGATGATATATATATATATATTTAAAATTTAATGTTTCTCAATTTTCGTACACCACAAGCGACTTTCTATGAGGTGATAGACCCAAAAAAAACAATAAGAAAATGAGAAAAAAAAAATATTCATTTTGATAATTCTAGATGGATAATAAATTTTCTCGTTTACAAAATTTTGTTAATGAATCAAAAACTGGTCATTCACATGCAAACAATAATAAGGATGAAAATGAACAAACATCATCACGAAATGTATTTCAAATGAATATAAATCGTTTAAAAAATTTTTTTAATAAACATTCAAATTCATCTAATGATAATTTATCATCAAATACAGATGATATTCAAGTATTATTACAAAAAGGTGATAATGATCCAATTCTACCATCATTAGTATGAGGAAAAAATTATTTTTTTCTATTAATAATGATTTATTATTGAATGTCAATTATTATTTAGACACGTAAACAACGTATACTTGGATTTATGATGTGTATTGCTATGGGTCTATTATGTATGGCATTAGCCACACTTTACATTCCTGTAATTATATTGAAAGCAAGAAAATTCGCAGTACTTTTCTCATTTGGTAGTTTATTCTTTCTTTCAAGGTTTGAAAATTTATTTATTTTATTTTAATGAATTAATATTTATTCATTTTATTATTTATATTCTAGTTTTTCAATGTTATGGGGTCCAGTAAATCATTTTAAACATTTAACAAATATTGATCGTTTACCATTTTCTATTACTTATGTAATTACTCTTATTGGTACAATTTATTATTCTGTTTGGGTAAATATCTTTCATATCATTACAAAAATAGATTCGAAGTTATTCCTTTAGATTCGAAGTTATTTCTTTACTATCATATTTGTTCTATTACAACTTGGTGCTCTTGTTTGGTATAGTAATTATATTTAAATAATTAATTTCATTGATGTTTTATTTAGGTATATTGTCTCATATATTCCTGGTGGTACACATGGTCTGAAATTTTTCTCAAAACTTTTTTATACATTTGTATCAAAAACTGTGACAACAACTTTAACCGTTTAGATCACAAGCATATCTGTGTTTTATTTTTATTTATTAAATAATTGTCAATAATTTTAATAAAGCGATGTTTGATTTCACAAACATATTTATTCAAGTGTAAATAATTCATTTATATGAAATTTTTTAACTTTTAAGAAAATAAAAAATTGAATTTCTCATTTTTTTTTTAATTATTTTTCATGAATTATAAATTGAAATATCTATGAGTAAAAGAATCCAATGAATGATTTAGAATAAATAACAAATCTCAGTACGTTCGTAAAACTTTTGCTCACTTTGTACAGATACAAACATTCTCTCTCACTTATTGGAGTAGTTTCAAAGAATTCACATGACTAACGAGGGAACATCCCCCACTGTCCGATCGCTTTTCGCTTGATTCTATCGCCATTTGATCGGTCTTGGTGAGTAGTGAAAAAGTCTATTTTGGTTTGGTTTTCTGGTCTTCTGCTATTGACTTATGGGCATTTTACTGGAGTTTTGGCCATGGGCATAAGATTACATGAGAACCTGAATGATCGAATTTCGAGCTGAAATTTTGTCCATAGACAGCTCTCATAGTCATTAGAGAATTCCGAAAGTTTGAGCCAGAACGAATACATCGTTATCGAGATACTCAGATTAAAAAAAACGTATCTTTTCGACTGTGTTTCAAAACAAGGATATTTTTGATACAAGCTAATATCTCGGTAAGGGTAGGTTTGTTCTGGCTCAAACTTTGGGAATTATCTAATGACTATGAGAGCTGTCTATGGACAAAATTTCAGCTCGAAATTCGATCATTCAGGTTCTCATGTAATCTTATGCCCATAGGCCAAAACTCCAGTAAAATGCCCACAAGTCAATAACAGAAGACCAGAAAACCAAACCAAAATAGACTTTTTCACTACTCACCAAGACCGATCAAATGGCAATAGAATCAAGCGAAAAGCGATCGGACAGTTGGGGATGTTCCCTCGTAAGCCTACTATGATTTTTTAGAATAAAAGTTTTATCAATTTGATTGGATACCCTATTAGATAGGATGCTCAATATTGTGAAGTTAATTCATTCGAATGTAATTGATTTCTTTGCTATCATATCAAATGAAAAGCAATAGTTTATATTCTCGTATGGTGAAACTGCAGTCATTGTTCGTTGTAATTCGTGTTTTTAAAACAAAAACGAACAACCATTTTTTTGTATGTAAATAAATAATATTTACAACACGATCATTCATGAACATCAAACGACATTCTTAAATTGTATATATATATTCTAGTTTAATTTATTTATTAAATGTTATACATGATCTACATCGGGTCGTTGAATATAATGTGCATATGTATCAAATTCACTCATTGTTCTCCAATCATGATGTTTAGTAACATTTTCAAATGTTTCATTCAATTGAAATATTTTTCGTGTATCATCCAAACTTGTATAATAAAGACAATCAAAACCGTTAGTATCAAGCATTAATTGAATATAAAGACGTATAGGACGTGTACGAAGATTTTCTCTATCTGTCCATTCTATTTCATATCTATCAACTAATCTTAATGTATCATCATTAATCATTTTTTCTAAAAGAAATAATTCGGCTCCAGGCATACTTATTTTAATATGCACTTTAGTATTTTTTGATTTAACTAAACGAACAAGCCATGATGAAAAATCAATAGCATCTAATTTTTTTGAATTACTATTGAGAGCTAAATAAATTTAAAAAAAAATCAAATTTGTTTATTAAACTATTATTTGATTAATTTTTTCGTACCGTTTGCATTCATATTTATTCGACTTAATCGTCCTTGTTCAGTTTGAAAATAAATTTGTTCATCACGTATCCAAACAATTTTTTGTAGAATAATTATATTTATATTCATATATTTTTTTTCTTTTAATCGTTGTTTACATAATTGATAATTAATTGGATCAGGTTCAAATGTAATAATATCATAAAATGTACTATTAGGAATAAAATGAATAAAATGTTCTATTGTTTCACCATTAAAACATCCAATATCAATATAAATATGATGAATTGAATAATTATTACGATTTCGTAAAATAATTTCATCATGCGAATTAAAAATATCATTAGTTTCTGATGATCTTGATTCTTCTGATAGTATTAAGTATATAAACAATGTAAGAATAAAAATTACTAGAGCAACAGTTGAAAGAATAATTGTCATAGATATGTTATGACGTTGTCGAAGTTTTTCGTTATATTTGCTTCTATATGCATTCAAGATTGAATATTTCTGCCCTATTATTCGATAATATGTTTTAAAACTCATTGCCCATAAAGAATATATATAACGAAAAATCATATTAAATCAATATTTACTTTTATAACAGCATCTTAACATCATCGTGTTTTTACAATATGCATAACTGATAGGTCGACAACTATTCAGAAGTATCTTTTTTTTTCTTTATGTTCCGCATCAATGAAACGTATAGGAAGGTGAGGGTGAAATATAAAGTGACTGTACACAATAAAATAGCAATCAAATGACAAAAGGATAGTTTCATCACGTTTTAATGATACTATAGATTCAAATGAAAATCTCTATTGTGTAAATAGATTTTTTTTTTTCTTTTTGCATATAGATATGTACGTATGTGACATTATTTATTATTCAAGAATGGATTGATGACAAGCAACAAAAAAAAACAATGGATCATAGAATGAGAAATTAATATTTTTTGCTTCCTCTCCTTGTTTTTGTTTGCAATATTTGTATTATTATTTATTCATAATGAGAAGAATTTTTTTATTAGGAATTTTAAGTATACTATATTTATTTAATAAAGTATTCCAAATATTTTAATATTCATTAGAACGATCATGCCATAACATATGTAGTTAAAATAGAACAAAATATGATCAATATTTGTCTGTCCACAGAACTTGATTCTGATTGCACTATGAATTTAAGTAAACCAAGATATTTCAATCTGACACGATGCAATAGATCTTTATAAGACATTATTATATTCACTTTACTTTTATTGAAATAACTAGAAAAACAACTCTACGAAAGTTGTTTAGGTTAAATGCGTCAATAGGTAGTTGATAATGAAGATCGAAAAGATAACCACAAGCATCGTTATGAATCTCTTATGAACAACAAAGCGTTTTCAACATTAAACTTGGTATAGAAAAACATACCTACTATCATAAGTTTGATAGAAGGTTACCAAAGTTAAATAATTACTTTCGCCCTCTATTGATCACAATAGCGCTATTATATATAACTATTCATCGAAGAATATCAGTATTATGAAAAAAGTCCTCAATTTTCTTCATAGACTACTCAAACTTTTGTCTTCTTGAGTAAAATCACTTGCATAATTCATTGAAATGTAAATAGCAAATTTTGTTCTGCCTTCAATATGATATCTTTTCGTATGTAATACAAGCAATGTCGCTATTTCTTTGTTCTTTTGTAAAAATCAAGTTTATAGAAACGACTATTGATGATATTCTTCATATAGCTATATCAGCTCAATCACATACGCATAAAATTTTGATTTTGAGGTTTTAGGCGATGCTCATCAAAATGACACGATTAAGTCAAAAAATTCTATTTTGACGAGTGCTTCATTTTCTACGATAGTTTTTAGTAGTCTCATACAAGCTTTCTTCCAGCGAGAGAAGATTCGGTAAACTACCCCTCAACTAGGCGGACGCTAAATTTTATTTTTATTTTTATAGTTTGAATGAAAGATCATA
This sequence comes from Rotaria sp. Silwood1, assembly GCA_905250075.1. NCBI lineage: Eukaryota > Metazoa > Rotifera > Eurotatoria > Philodinida > Philodinidae > Rotaria > Rotaria sp. Silwood1. The sequence continues at coordinate 128,280 of CAJNOP010000239.1, forward strand.
TCGAGAAACTTATAATTTCTTAATATCAACTTTTTTCATGTACATATAAAAAGATACCGCAGATCACTATTCAATACTTTTTATGGCAAGTTCATAAAAACAAAAAAAAAACTACAAGAGAGAAGTTTCTATACCATATAAAGCAACTATTTTGGCGGTAATTTGCTTCTAATGATCTTGTAGAATTATAAGTACAGTTTCAGAGAGTCTTCGACATTCTGCATTTTTGTATGTATTACTCAAAGAGGAGAACGATGTGCGGTAGTTTTTAGTGGGAACGATCATTGATTCATCTTGATAGTGGAAGTGAATAACAAATGCTATTTAGTTGAATGTATCTAGAACAAATATTTAGGCATCTTGTCAAAACTATCTAAGACGATTAACGCTGCACTTATTTTTAACAATTCTCATTTGGTATAGGTCATATGTAGACCATAATAGATAATGTGATCGAAATTAGCACAGAAATAGTCATCGACTGAAATATAGTTTGATAAAATATGCTTTTCATAAAATACAGACCAGTGTGTCGTCAAAATCACATTTTCCTGAAATAGACTTCATCCAATTTAGTGATTTACGTTGATTTCGAAAATGCTACATATTTTTCTCTAAAAATGAACTATAATAATAAAAATCGCTAAAAAGAAGCGTAATTTTAAAAATCTTTGACATTGGTGTGCGAAAAAAGTTCAATTTTCCTAACATACAAAAGAAAAATAAGAATATTGAACAGAAGCTTTTAATGCTTAGTATCCAGTGATTCAAAATGACATACGATAAAGCTATAGACACATTAGAAATCCTGAAGTGTTCTATTCAGTCCCTAGCAATAGTCATATTTTTTGTTAGTCGCGCGAACAGTTCTTAGCTTCAATTGCTTTTTGCTCAGGACATAGTTAATAAACAAATTTATTTCACTTATACCAAGAAAAAATGGGGAAAAATAACTAAAAACGAAGGAAATCAGGGTATTTTTGTGAAACTTGTTTAAGTCAGTTGCTTATGTCGAGTTTTAAATAGTATTTGTTCAAAGTGAAATATATCACTACTAAAATTATTAGTATCAAGCAAACTTCAATGAGTATGATTGTCTGCAAAAAAAGCTATCTAAAGAAAAATAGCAGTTGAGCACACATTCAAACTTTTTTTGCACTTCGAAAAGTGCTTTTGAATCTTTTTTCCAACAAGAAGCACGCACGTTCGCATGCTGACAATGGATACTTCATAGAGAAAACTTTGACATGTACACCTAAAGGAAGAAAATGTAAAGACGAAGTGGCGTTTGAATTAATATACAACGACATCATATCGAATATGTTCTTATTTTAGACAGATTTCTTTTTATGAATTGTGAAAACATGCACTGTGTGAATTAGCTTTTATGACGACAAGGACAATTTTTTCAAATTACGGTGCAAAAGAGCATTGCAGTGATATTACAATATTTGATCATGAATTCGAAGATATATTTCTATTTAGGAAAAACCTAGTTTATATAGTGGCTAATGATCAACTAAAGCCGTGATTGAATCTTATCAAAGTGTATAATTCGTCATTTCTACTAAAAATTAGCACGTTTCGTCCTACTCTTTGAGTAATATATCAAAAAATCCAAAATTTCGAAGATTTTCAGAGACTCTACCAATACGTCTAAAAGATCATGACTCAATCTAATTAGAGACAAATTACCACCAAATAGTTGCCTTAAACCATAGAAGTTCCTTTCTTATATAACTACTTAGTGCCTGCATAATTGAGGAATAGTCTAGAAGATATTCTCTTCAAAAACAATTTTAATTTTTTGTTTTTCTGTTTATAGTTGATTATTAAAATCATACGAACATCATACATTATCAAAGTAGACTGCGGAACTTAATTTATTATAATTCTTGCATGATATGCAAATTCATCCCTCAATTAGAAGTCATTTGTCATCGGATGATAATTTTCATGCAAGTTCACTCGAATTGTTCGCGTGCGATCAAAAGATTTTCATATACGTGATAAAGAATAATCTTTACTGCCAAAATTAGTCAAGCAAAAGATCAAAACTCAACATGTGCACTATTTTCATCTAGAGCACAAAAACAAAAGTACTTTTCTATGAAACATAGAATATTTTAATGTCATAGTTTTTGTTATTGAAAGTTTTAGTAAATTTAACTATGATAAAACGATGTTTGATTTTTCGAAATAATTGAAAAGAGAACTAGATGATAATAGAAAATAATAATTTTTTCTCAACAAAGTTCAAGAATGAAATGATTAGAAGAAAAAAGAATAATTGTATTGTTAATATAAATATTTGTTTATTCTAGTTCATAGACAAGACTATTACAAGATTTTTATATGTCTCAATAAAAAAAAGATAAAATTTTATAGAACATTCATTATCATAAAAATACTTGATAAGACTAACGAACATTCAAGAGACATTATTGATTATCTAATCGAATAAAATTCAATAGGGTGAATAAATCTTGTTTGTATTAACATGATCATTGACAATATTGATTTTCTTCTAGTAAAAGATGAGACGTTTTATTACTACAATATTTACATATGAACTATTTTGTACAATACAAATATTTTATATTTCTTTTATGTTTGACACTAACAAAAAATAAATTCATCTTGATATTCTATCAAATATAAAAGCTTTAACTTATATTCCTTTTTGTCATTAAAAAAAAAACAAAATATTAATCATTGTTTTTCTAGGCCAATTACAATCTAATGATAATAAATCACATATTTAACATCTATATAACATGACATTCATTAAAATCAACAAATTTTTTTTTGTCGATTGTCAGTCTGTTTATTTAGTCTATTCGTACACATATAAATTCTTAGTGATCAATTATCGATCATGTCAACGATTGAAGAGAGAGTGATTATGTTATTTATACAGTAGTCGATACGAGGGCGATTAGTTTTGGAGTAATAGTTAAAGTGTTTTGTACAGTATTGCATGCACGCTTGTTTGTTTGATGTATTTTGTTTGCTCATCTCACTGCGTAATTTTCTTCGTTTTTTTTCTCTTAATAAGAACGAACAAGATGAAAAAAAAAATGTATGAACTAACGGTATTTGTCGATTTTATTAAAAATTTATTGCGACAAATATTATTCTTATATTCATATAATTAAAAAGGTAACTTCTGATATAGTCTAAATATATATATCGAGATATATTCATTGTAATTTATAAATAATTATTATCATTTACATTTTATTAAGAAGAAAGAGTAACAAATAAAAAAGAAAAAAAAAAAGGCTTGAGAAAGAGAAAGAGAAGAGAGAAAACACAACGAAAGAAATTATTATTTTTTAAGCTTAATACAAGATTGAAAACAAGAAACAAATAAATCAACATCAGTGACTTGAGAAAAAACAAAACACTGTGAGTGTTTTTGTGTATGAATATACATTTGATTTTTTACTTGACAACTAAATTTTTTCAATACTTTACATAGAAAAACAACAAGAACAATAACATCAATTTTTGCAATATTGGTATGATTTGAAAAAGTACGTAAAAATCAAAAAAAAACAAAAAAGAAATACATCGTCAAATATATTCAGGTGACTTTTTTTTTCGGTTGTATAATACGTATCAAATAATATCTATATTCGAATTTATCTTTTCTCTTGTATAGAATTATATTAGTGTTTTTTGATATAGAGATGTTTGATTTCTTCTTTTCTGATCTATTTCATCGTTCTATGTTCATTCCTTATAATACGAACTCAATTGATCATGAATAATGAATGTAACAAGGAGCTCAACAGTAACAGTTATGAGAACGAATGATCGAATGAAAAAAAGAAAGAAAGTGAAAATCAACACTTTACAACGGTGACTACTCGCATTTGTTGCTTCATCGTCATCTTCTTTTGCTGCTACTACTATGCTTGTGTTTGATGGCGATGAATTTTAACATGTGAGAAGTCATTCAACTTACAGTCGACATCGTTCGCCGTTACTGTTTCTTTTTTGCTTTATTCTTTCTCGCTCTTTCAATGATTTCAAACATACACACATATACAAACATACCTGTCACATAGTCACGTAAAAGTCTTCCACTAATAATAATAATAAAATATGACACAACCTTCATTATCGTCCATTTATCGCTATTATGTCTAATATCAATGATTATCATTTTAAATAGTAACAATAATATTTTTAAAGAACTAAATAAAAATCAGGTAAGAATATAAATGATGTCTGTTAAGAACAAACAAAAACAAAAGAAAGATAATAATTAAACAAAGAACTAAAAATGAATAGTTAAACAATTTTCTTTTAATATGAAAGATGGTAGATTTCATATAAAAGTTGAAATCTGACTGATGTCGAGAGAAAAAAATTCATTTATGAGTTGAATCGTTTTTATTCAATTGTGTTGTACACGCCCTATTTTAGACATTTCGATGAATATTGTGTATTTTTATGCAAAATTCATCACAAATAGCAAAAAAAAAAAAGAACCGACGAGAAATTGTTATTTGCACACGTCTGCATTTATTTGCTTTTGTTCATGCATATCTTAAATTTGATTATTTTCTATTTCGGTATTAGAATAAAATAGATTTTTCTTTTTTTAAGGCATTATTTAATTAATTTTCATCTTCAAATCTCTAACTATGGTTCATGATATAAATACTACAGCAACACCAGATAAAGCATCTACAATAGGTACTGGTGATATATCATTAGATGAAAAACGTAAAAAAGTTGGAAATTATATTATTTTAAAAACACTTGGAGAAGGTAGTTTTGCTAAAGTACGATTAGGTATTCATTTAATTACTGAAATGAAAGTAAGTTTAGTTATTTTATTATTTTATGCTTAATAATTCTAATTATACCAACAACAAAAAAAAACAAAATTTTCTTTCTCTAACGCACGTTTCTATCTATCTCCATGAGATTATTAGGCATAGAATATTCTAATGAACATATTTTTTTACTTTTACTTTTAGGTTGCTGTTAAAGTTATTAATAAACGTGAAGTATTTAAACGAAATTATTTACGAGCTAATTTACGTCGTGAAGCATCAATGATGCAACGTATGTCACATTCAAACATAGTTCAATTACATGAAGTTATGGAAACAGAAAATTCCTATTATATTGTTATGGATTTAGTACAAGGAAATGAATTTGTTAAATATTTAACAAAAAAGTAAAATAAATAAAAAAAATTGCTTTCTTTGTTTTTTTAGTTAAATTTTATTTTTAGGAGACAATTAGATGAGAATGAAACAAGAAAATATATTCGACAAATTGTTTCAGCTGTTGATCATATGCATCATGCACATGTTATTCATCGTGATATAAAATTACAAAATTTTATGCTTGATCAAAATAATGATATTGTTATTATTGGTAATATATAAATCTTATATTTTTTTTATTTTTAATATGATTCATTTTTATTGTATAGATTTTGGTCTAAGTAATTGTCTTGATGAAAAAGGTTTTTTAACTACACAATGTGGATCACCAGCGTAAGTATATTTTAATGAAAAATGTTATTAATACTTGTGTTTTTTTTTTATCTATGATTTAGTTATGCTGCTCCTGAAATTTTTGCACATCAAGAATATGGTCCAGCTGTAGATATTTGGAGTATTGGTGTTAATATGTATGCTATGTTAGTTGGTAAACTTCCATTTAAAGTTGAACATCGTAGTCGAAATCTTGCTAAACTTCATGCATGTATTCTTAAAGGTTGTGAAATACCAAATACACTTTCAAGAGGTTAATATTCAAATGATTAGTTTTTTTTTTTTTTTATTAATATCATTATATGATTATTTAGATTGTCAAGATTTATTATCAAAATTATTAGAACCATCACCAACAAAACGAATATCGATGCAAGAAATTCTTCGTCATCCATTTTTAACATCTCAATCAGGACCTATTCCACTTACACCATATAAACCACATTGTGATTCACGAGAAATAAATAGAAATATTACAAAATATCTTGCATTCAAGTAAAATAATTTCTAATAAAAAAAAGAAATTTAATAAACAATTGTTGTTGTTATTATTTTATTAGACATGGTTATTCAGAACAAGAAATTGAAGAAGCTGTTTTATATCGAAAACCAATTGCATCTCGAGCACTTTATACATTAATTGAACGACGTCTTCAAGAAGGTCTTGGTTGGCCCGATCGCACCTATAATAATTCAGTAACAGGTATGTCATCGACTACAACAGGTGGTGCTACAGGTGATGGTTCATCGGATGTTATTATACTTGATAAACTTGATCGTCATGAACCTTTATTACCTGGTCGTCGTGTATTACCTCGACAATCATCTTCATTAGTAAATAATCCTAATAAAATTGTTCGAGAAAAATCAAATTATGCTTTTGATGAACAACTTTTTATACGAGCAAATACCGGTGCTAGTAATATTACTGCTGGTTTAACACAAGAAGCATTAAATGAATTAGTACCAGCATCACGATTAACATCAAGAAAATTATATCATGATATTGTGTTAAGAAAAACTTCAGCTGCTGGTACTCATGGTGATTCCAACAATGAACATGTTGGTACACGACGAACCATAAATACAAATAGTCTTGCACCTATAAAGCCTACTGTAACAACACAACGAGGAAATATTTTAATATTACAACAACAACAACAACAACAACAATTACAACAACACAAAGCTAAACCACGTAGTTTACCAAATTCAACACTTGATCATGCTAATCAAAATGGTTTTCATTTACCACATGATCCATATGGTTCTCGTACATCAAAAAATCCTAGTCGAACATCACATTTTGAACATTCAAAAAAAAGTCAACAAAATTCACCTATGCGATATAATCCTGGTAAGTTCATTCAATTATTTTCTTCATTTTATCGTTGATTATAAATATCCCCTCGTACAGTGTCTACTTCATCATGTTCTTATCGTCTAACTCTTGATGAAACTCTGAACACTCGTAATAATTAGGTATTATTCCTGTGCTTGATTTTTTTTGCTGTGTATCATTCACCACATCTCTGCTTCTTTTTTTTTCTATTGTTGTAAATTGATCGAATGTCCTTCTTTGTCTATGTTTGTGTTGTTTTTTTTTTGTTCTGTCAAATTGAAATACTCAAGTAAAGGACAAAATTGCATCGAGCAAAAAAGAAAAGCCTTTCAATTTATTTTATGGAATGTTATTAACATATGAAGAAAAAAAAATTTATTTACAATGCTTCATTTTTCTTTTCTAGCTCCATCAGTAACAGTAAAAGCTATTGGATTATTTATAAAAAATTCTGGTCTAAATTCACGTGTTAGTTCTTGCAGTAGTAGATCATCAAAAAGTACTGGTGGTGGAACACTTGATGTTCAACAACCATCACCACCATTAAAATTTTATCCAAATACTAAACCATCAATAATTAATTATCATTCACAAGGAAATTTAACATCGACAGGTACAACAAGGCAAACATTTGTTAGAACAACTGGTTCACCTCATCATATATCAACAACTAAAGTTCCACATACGACAGCAACTGGAGGACAAAAATTGATGCCAACTTAAGTTGTGAAATGTTTTCTTTTCTTTGACCAGTTCGTACGGTGCTTTCCATCTTGTCTTCTTTTTTCGATTGTTAACGATTGATTTATCTTATTTATGAATGAAAATTTTAATTGTCTTTGTCTGTAAATAAGACAATATGTAAAGTTTAGTGATTTTTCTCTCTTTTTTTTTTAAAGTATGCATCAAAGTTTCTATTGATACAATAAAGAACTTGTTTTACATTTTATTTTAATTCAATAATTTTCATAATAAAATTACAATAAGTAGATTCAAAAGAACGTTACAACTTGAAAGAACGTTCTTAATCTATTCTACTCTATCTTGACTTTAACAACAAATCAAATGGTAAAACATGACTAGCTTTAGAAATAATCTTTAGTAACACATATAAAGTAAAATAGATGATATCATTGATTACATGGCACAAAAAAAATTGTCTTAAACATCAATAAATAGAAATTCATTATAGATGACTAAAACTCGTTTTATATTAAATCTAGACTGTGATTTAAGTAGAGACCTGTATTAGAATCATTTTTACGAGTGGTTGGTACTCTCTCAATTGAATGTCGGTGAATATCCTCAAGGCTTTACAAAGGTGTTGAAAAGTCGGAGTTAAATATCAAAGAATAAAGCTTAAAATTCAAAAAAACCTCTTATGTTAGGGTGTGGGTGTGAAGTGCGGATTGGATTTGGTTTATTCGATTTCGTTTTGAGATCTTGGGAATGCAAGACTTTTTTAGCTGCCCAAGCAGTCAGAAAAGCCAAGTTGACGCGCTGTAATGAGTGTTAGAGGGTGAGTTAGCAATATAGCCATATCCTGTAACAACAAAAGCATTACAACAACCAAAGAGTATGAAGGAGAACGATGATGATGAAGATGACGAAGAATCTGATATAGAAGTTAGATAATGATTTTGAAAAAGAAGTAAAAAAAAGATTTCAATTAACCATAAAAAAAATTAAAATATGATTACTTTGTTGAAAAACAAATAATAGATTTTCTTAATTTTTACTCTTTCAATGTATTTTATAGAAATACCAACAGAGAAATGGCAAACAAACGAAGAACGAATGAATATAGATGATAAGACTGATAAAATTCTATCAGTTTTTGCATAATAGAAGACATATTCACTTAACAATTTCTGATACATGATTTTTATAAGAACTAATTAATTTACTTCTAACCATTATAATTAATGCATACATTATTAAACGTTTTCTGTCCACTAGTATCATTATTATCTGTCTTAATTACTAATAATTCCAATGCAGTGCGTATTTTGGATTTGAATACTTCACCTAAAATGTGTTATAATAACTAATAATCGGGAAAATTATTCCTTTAAAACCTATATATTTTGTATAACCTGGAGTATACCGTACTTGAGAATAGATGAGATATGATACTGATTTGCTTAATTTAAAATACTATATCTGCATATACTTATTTTTGAAACGATAAATAACTAACAATCAAACTCTTCTTGGTAGAAACATAGGAAAAACATTTTTCTTCTTATTATATTCATTTTATTTTATCTAATTAGCACGATCAAAGTATATTTAATCTTCTCATTATATTTGCTTTTATTGAGGATGTGGGCATACTCTTCTTAAACATCCACACCCCACCCACCCTCAATGAACAGTGTCGTCACATACTATTACGAAACATAGTTCTTTGCAGTTAAAATAATACAGAAAAAAATCATTTCTTATCGTCTAGAAGTAGAGATTCTTCTTGTTATATTTGATACTTACATTTTCTGCATAATAAACGAAGTTTCGTAAAGAAAATTTGATAAAAACATGACATCAGCGCCTGTTTGAATCCTTATTGCAGATAAAATCTTAAAAATTCGTTCGATATTCATGATATTTTTTATGATTTATCAATCTCTATTAGAAAAAAAAACATCAACCAATATTGATTGTATTATTCTACTTCATATTTCAATCAGTTATCTCATAGAATTCTCAAATAATGATACAAAGAAAAATATCAAAAAATGTTTTTATTTACGACTAATTATGTATTCTTAAAACTTGTATTTCATACAATAAAAATATAGAAAAATATCAATTTTAATAGAATGTTCATTTTAGAGAGAAAATATTGGACATATAAATTCCAGGAACAAATGAAAACACATTAGACATGAAATCTTAAAAACTTCTTTTTAAAATAGATTCACTTGTTATTGATAATTCCATTCTTGACGATACGTTTTAATTCATCTATGAACAAATTTTACCATGTTGAAAAGATCACAATATTCATCATTGGACTATTTAATATTACTGTAAACGTCTTTGGACGTAACGATAATAAAAACATATTCAAAAAAAAGCAAAGCTATTTAATATAATCATTGTTGACGACGTTCAGCTATCAAAATCTATACAGGAATTGTTTAAAAATGATTGTCTTTGTTTACTTAATGGACATCTTAGTCAATTACATACATTTATTGTAGAAATTGATATGATTCGTAAAACATTGATGACTATCAATAATACGGTAAGATTTTTTTAAATGACAGAGAAATACTTTTATCTCTTGGCATAGTAATAAAATACTTATATTTTCGATGAAGTCTTTAATCTAGTGTAAAATTGATCGGTAGAAACTACTTCGAATGAATTTTATTAGAAAAAGAAGAAAATTTCCGTTTTATTTTCAACCTTCTTCGATCAAAAAAGATTATACCATTGTGAATAGTATTATAAACTTGACATCCTATTAATCTATTATTATACGGCGTAGATCTTCTAAAATCTTATCACATGAAGAAATGAAATATTAAATGATAAAGAAATATTTCTCTAATAATAAAAAAAAAGAAAGTTTGATGTTATGATGAATGACTTTAGACAAAAATATCTTCAGTTTTATTAGGTTATCTATAAAAGGATAAAGAAACATTTTGTCATAGAAATTTAGCAAATATTCATTTTAATTATTGATCAATGAAAAAAAGATATGAGTAAAATTCTAAATATATAATTACTTAGAGATTAGATTTACTCTTATATAAATGATTTTGAGATCATTTTATATTTGTAATTAGTTTTTTTTAGAAAACTGTGTCTAATTTAAAATGTTTCTCATTGATTTCATTTCGTGAAACAATTGAGTATGATAATAAAATTGTACCATTGCTTCGTCGAATTTCATTCATTGATGGCAATCATCTAGTTAATGATATTCTTAGCAATATGTCACATCTCCATACATTTATCTTCAATATTATTAATAAATTTCCTGGTGGTTTATTCGTGAATGTTCGTCACTTCGTTGCACGTTCTATTTGGCGTCCATTCGAACATGATTTTTTTGCTCAAATCTCTCAAGCTTTTCCATTATTAAATAAATTGACAATATTTAATACACGTGCTCAAAAGAAGAAGTTAACACATCAAGGTGAATATGAACAAATATCATCAGTTATTGAATTTCCTCATCTTACAG
>CAJNOP010000239.1:139447-162292 GCA_905250075.1 Rotaria sp. Silwood1
CCTACTTTTTTTTGTATTTCTTTTTGAATTCTTTTCGTTTTCACACTCTTTTGTGAAGGACTGTACATAGTAACAGTAAAACATGCAAGGTAAACAACAGAACACGATTGATTGTAGACGAGAAAAAAAAACTATCTGCACAAAGAATTTCAGTTCATAAAAAGGATATATACCTATATTTATTTCCGCACAACATGCAATAATTGGCACCGTTCAACAGTGAACCGTAACTAATAAAGATAAACTTTACTAGGTACCTATGAGAATTAGTGGCATAACCAGGATTTTCCAGTATCCTGAATCTCTGCTAGAGAGCATGGGTCCCAAATGAAAACTTATGTACATTGATATTGGACTCAAATGATGAGTTTCTAGTGGAAAAAATTTTGAATCAGAGTTTGCAAAAAAAATTAGCATTTTCCTCAGCCCTACTAGAAAATGTTTCACATCTTTAATGATATATCGTTTTCAAGAATGCCATCGAAAGCTACATCAAATTTTATCAACAGATTTCAAATTTCATTTAAAAAAATTTATCCGTTCAGACGTTTTGAGATTTGAAATTCCTTGTGAAATTTTTTCGAAACGTCTCGAATCTTAAAAACGCCATAACTTCTGAACGGATGAATTTTTTAAATCAAATTTAAAATCTGTCGATGAAATTTGATGTAGCTTTCGATGGCATTCCTGAAAATGAAATATCATTAAAACCGTCAAACATTTTCTGGTGGAGCTCAGGAAAATGCTAATTTTTTTTGCAAACTCTGATTCAAAATATTTTCCACTAGAAACTCATCATTTGAGTCCAATATCAATGTACATAAGTTTTTATTTGGGACCCACGCTCTCTAGCAGAGATTCAGAATACTGGAAAATCCTGGTTACGCCACTAATGAGAATATCTGATTATAGACAACTAGTAGGCTACAATTATTTTTAAAATGAATTGATATTTTATTTCATTCTTGGATAGATGAGATTTACATGATTATAGATATCAAACAGCTTTGCCGTAAGCTGAGAAGAAAATGTGATAATTTTTAATATAACTACCATTTGTCGAATTCAATTCGTACCCATGTCGTCCTTTTTTTCATGTAGCGCCGCTATAACGTCAAAACGCCATTTAGTGGCATTATTTTGCAATTTAATGCCGCTAAGTATCGTAATTATTTCAGTAATATAGTGCCGCTATAACGATTAAAATTATTCTAGCAATATAACGTCGCTAAGTATCATACTTTTTCTAGCACTCTCTACGTCGCAATAACGGTATCAAAATGCCATCATACTAGTTTCATCTTTAAGTTTAAAAAAATTATTATTTGAATGTGTATTGTCGTCTTCAAAATTTTGACGATTTGATTGATCAAAATAATCACGATTCAGAGATTTAGCATATTACAGGATCTCCTGTCTTCTCTTTTGAGATTTGTTCTGAGCACTTGAACTTTTATATGCATCTGAAACTAAAGAGAAAATATTGTTTGCTGAACGTCTAATTGATTATTATTGTCGAACAGCATCGAACGTTCATAATATAATTATTTATCGATTATTTTTTTCTTTGTATGCATATCTTCGTGCAGTATACCAGTTCCATCTACATGGTGGTTTAGCACATACACTAATGTTCGTATTTGAATAATTAATTAGAAATATACAACAAAACCCTCATCTAAGTTTCAATCTCGCTCCTCATATCGTAGATTGGAGCAATATACGATACACAGTGTGGCCGGACTAGTCTAAATTACCAAAAAGTTGCTCCATAAGCGTAAATACTGCTAAGAAAAAAATTGTATTTCGATTTTGCCTTTAAAACAAATATTTAGTTTATTTCATTGAATAATTACAATAAGTTAAAGATAGTAATGATTATATTTTATTTTCCTTCTGACTCATAGATTGAAGCAAGTTGAATGTTTTCTCTCTCTTCTCAGACAGAACAGACGAGAAAAAATAATCTCTTTGAAAATAACTACTCTCTCCAAATTTATTCCATTGTTTATCAACGATAAACGAACTTAATTTACTTTTCTTCCTTTCCTTTCGTCAATATAGCAATTCAATTTGTCTGACCTGTCATTGTTCAATCTCTTTCAATGTCTCATACTTCAATAACTCCTAGCAACATTCATTAGCAGGAACGTTTCGAAATGATGATATAATTTATATGCAAGAATTAAATAAGGATTGAAAAGGCTTTAAACAAACGACAAGTATGGTATTTTTTATTATTTCGTTAGAAATCGTTACAAATTGTTATACAGAGAATCCATCAATTATTATATAAATCAAAGCCAGATTTATATAACAGTGGAGTTTATACTCTAGTTAAAAGAGAAAAAACAGATTCATCATTCGTTTTCAATGAACGCAGCCTAAACATGAAACTGTTAACTCAAAAGACTCTAAAACTGCGTTGAAAAGGATCTTTCAAGAAGCTTCGACTAGCTTTTTATTTTTATTACGTAAAAAATTAATGCATCAATATTTTCTTTTGAAAATTTAGATTTTATTCTGAAGAGATTATTTAAATTACACTTCTAATATTTATGAAATGCTCATCTGAACTGGTATACGCACATATGAATATCAATTTAGGTACTTATTTTGCTTGAAGAATCAACTAGCGTCGATAATGATGATTCTAATTTTTCTTTATCTTTTGTGAGTATGATATTTTGTCATTTTCATACTTCGATTTTCTTTATTTAGATTTTTAAACAAACTGAAGGCGCGCCTAGTCTCCATTTACTAAAAATTCCTGGAACAAAAAAAGAAGCAAATATTTATGTAACCGCATTGACACAGCTGATTTACACATATGGATCAACTGGCTTCACTCACACTGGCTGATACCCATAACGACAACAGATATATGTTGGGTAAGGGCAAGAGTATCGATTTCTTCGTAAAGTTGATTTTCTTTATTTTCAGAAGCTGTTTGTACAATCTTTAAACTTAATGACAAGCAACCTGAACAAACATTCGCCGAAGGACTGTACATGAAGTTTTTCTTGCAAAAAACAAGTGGTCATCGCAAAAATGAAAATTACGAAACAATAATAAATTGTCTTTTTTATCCACGAGCTTATTCATTTTTTTAGTTGTTGATATACATTACTTGTATTTTTCTCTAATTTATTTAAATAAAATTTTAAATAAAATAATCATATAACTCTTCTAGAAACAAACTTTTAAATATGAACGGGTAGAAGGCACAGATGTGAGGAGGAGGAAGTACAGAAGTACCACAACTGATAAATATCTAATCCTGTGGTGCTCAATATTGTCTCATAACACCACAATATCGCGTTACTATGGTCATAGCGCCGTCATATGGCACTATCACAGTCATAGCGGAGCGCTAAAGGGGGTCACAATGTGATCGCTATAGCGCCGTTATAACGCCGCTACTTTACCGTTATCAACGACGTGGGTATTTTTCTCCAATAAAAAACAGAAACGACTGAATAAACTTTCATTGGTATTCGTTTGAACTTGGTTTGCGAAATATTTTTTATATTTTAAAACGAGCATTTTCAAAGAAATTCAATTCGTTTGCGGCGCAATCCTTGGGAGAACAGCTGATCTTTTAAGAGAGCTCAATTTGAATATAAAACTTGACATTAAGAGCTTGTTATTCTGATTTTCGGTGACTATAATAAACATTTTATTAAGAGTATATTTGTGGGTACAGATGTTAGTCTTTTCTTCGCTTACATGCTATTTCTATTGCTGTGTATCTTCTTCTACATGAATTTAATTATAGCTTTAATTTGAATATCACATTCCATTCGATACATCATTATTCGCGTTGCTTATTTTTATTATTTTTCTTTGAATTATTTATCTTGAGAAAGCCTGATAAGAAAGTATTGTCCGATCTTTACTTAAGCCTAGTAGCGATGATTGAAAAAATATTAGTTTTACGTGGATTACGAACTTCACTGTCGATTTTCATCATAAAATTGAGTATGACTGATAATGTTTTTGTCTATTAACAATATTCATCAATAACTTAAACAACAAGTCTTTGATCAATAGTGCATATTTGTAAGAAAGTGAAAGAAGAATAAAACCTATAAGCTATTTTAGAGGGTGTGGGTGTGGGTGTGAATGAAAATAAGAGCTACACCCATACCAGCACCCTATTGAAAAATATTCTTTACAACAAACTACGATGCAAACTGTCGCAGACTGTTGTTTGAAACAAAAAGAGAAATATTCATGCTGCTTGAACGTCCAGACATATTTTGTCTCCTCTGTCACCTCTTACCAAATTTACCTAGTTTTGATAAGTTTCCCACCTTCTTCTTTATGTGGACGTTCTTCATAGGTGAACCCTAACCATGATCATTCAAAAAAATTGTATAGTATATAATCAAATAGAAAAACCAGATTTTTTTAAACATCGAATACAAATGTCAATTTAAATTATTATTTGAATTTTATTTATCAGTACGATAAACCATATAATCAAATGAGAAACACTATTTCATCGAATAATCAACTAAGAGTTGAAACTACAACACCATCAAATACATTAATCAATTCTATGTCAAGCCAAACTTCACTATATCCCATAGGTTATACTTCTTTTATTCAACCTTACAGTAAGCTTACGTATGTTTATAATCCAAATGGGCATTACGATCGGTCTTATTACACTAATCCTGATTATATACGATAGTATTTTCTCTGATACACTTTTGTCTAATAATTATCTCTTAGTCATCTTCAATATGAATTACACAAACATTGTATCTTCTGTGAAAAGCATTTAAGAAGAACAGTAAGAAACCGAAGAATACAAATATGACATACAAAAAAAACTACGATTGATATCTAAACTTAAATTCTATTCACTTCTGTTGATCTTTTTATTGTTTTTGAGTTAGAGAAAATTGAACTGTATACATTTCTTATATTTTCATCATCTGTATGTGACTATCCTTATTCTCATAAGTTATTCATTATTTGTAAACAAGTAGACAGTATGTTCATATTGCGATCAACATTCCTGAACAGCATTGACTCATATACACAATTCATTATTTTAACAAATGAATATTCATAAAATCTGTGTACCCTCTATTCAACAAAAATTTGATTTGATAACAGGTAATGATAAATGGTATATTGAATAACCTTTGCACTTTGATAAAATGCTTTATGAGACTATTCGTAAATATAGACAGTTATATAATTTTCATTTATGTCAATAATACATCAGATATGTATGAAAGTTAATTGACTGAATGAATTTGTGCTTTTGTCCGATAAATCAGTTTATGTCTATTACAAAAGTTATTGCAAGGGATTCAACAATTGTGTTCATTGGATGTAATTGTGATATTTGATTTCGCTTTATCCAGGAATAAAACAAAAAGATCTGAGTTTCGTTGTTGATCACGATTTAATCTTGTTTGAATTAACAGTCTTTATCCGAAAACCTTGATTTTTATGGTTCACATTTTCAAAATTTAGGTATCTAATGTAAAATGAATGAGAATGATTATATGCGATGCATTCGACATCCATATGATCGTACTGCAACATCTCACAAAAAAACATTTTCAAGTGATCGATAGTTTTTGAGTTCGGATGATGTGCTTAAGCTAGGTCCTAGTGAGACATAAGAAGCATCAGAAAAGGAGAAATCCCCAGAGCCCTTCTGTCTGGAATTATACGCATTTTATTGAAATTATTGTCAGAGTGTGGGTATGTGTGGATGGGTGAGCGTGTGCTTATGTGTGTGCGTGAATGTGTACTTTTCATCTACACTCACACCCACACCCACATGCAGACCTTGCTGCAATTATATTTATAACTTAATGAAAATTTATCTTTGCCTTGCTAGTGTGAGTACCAATGAAATTTTTGAAATTTTAATTTACTTTCAAAATTGGGTTAGGCAACTATTCAATAAAGTCATACAAGATCTTATAATCAAATTATTTAATCTGACTTATCAGTTGTTATATATATATATATTGATGTCAGATTTATTTTCTGAATTATAATTATTCGATGCTCCTAAATATCGAAATTCAAGTTTTTTCATTATTAATTGTCAAAATAAATAAATAAAGAGATAACTTCCTATAGTAAATAACAGAATTTAAATAAGCAAAAAAAGAAAAACCCATATGTATGCACACGAAAAAAATAAAAGTCGATATACATATGAAAAAAAGAAATTATGTCACTGTTGTTTTCATGATCACTTCATTTAATATATCATCTAAACATAGACGAACATCACTTTCAATAAAATCAATCATTATTGGACATGAACATCCAGCCATAGGTTCAACAATTGATGATTCAATAAAACGACTTGGATCTAAACATGCTTCTTGTAAATCACGAATATCATGTGTGACTTCCCTAAATATTTTTAAATAGAATTGATATAAAAAATATTTTTTTATTTTACCATCGACTTTCACATGAAAGACATTCAAATCCTAATTTATATTTCCATCGTTTTGAGCGTCGAGCATGATTTTCAATTATATTATGATGTAAATCTTTCATTTGAGCTTCCAAAAGACTCAAACAATCACGAATTGGACTAAGAGAACTAAAATTTAAAAATAATACATATATTATATCTGAATTGTAATCTTTTAGCATTATTTTTCTCAAAACTTTAGAAATCAAAAAAGCGTGCAAATAAAACTCTGCATGACTTATCCTATGTCATAGATAGGAAACTCCAATTTGCTGTAAGCCTGAGGCGTAGTCACTGCCTTTGTATACATCTTTCACAAAATTTTCAAAGTAAATGCTTGAAACTAGTCGAAAAGTTTTTGACGATTTTTTCAAGCATAACGCATAGTCTTGACTCAACAGTGATTTTTTATATTGATTTAATAATAACTTACTTGGTAACTTTTTCTTCAGTATCAACTTCAGTAACTAATTTTTTTAATTCATTTATATTAATTATTGGATTCTATTCATAGAAAACATGTTTTTTTTTTAAACATTTTATTTCAAAAAAAAAAAAAGAAAAGTCGTTTATTTATTTTCATAGTTTACCTCAGTAAATAATTGTTGATTATCAATTAATGGTTTAACAATCGAACGAAATTGTCCAAGTTTTGTTTCCAATTCACGTCGTTTTTCTTGATGACGTAAATCCATTTGTTCATAACGTTTGACATTATTAAGTGAAAACTGTAAGATATAAATCAAATTCATAATTAAAATTTTAAATATTTAAACATTTATTAGATAAGTTTTTCTTTCTTTTTCTATTTACTAGCTGCAATCAAGATGAAAAACAAAATAACGAATAGATATATTTATATATATTTTTTATCACCAATGAAATAAACTAAAAGGAAAATATTTTCTTTACTTATGATAAAATAAAACTCAGCATGAAAAACAAAAATAAAATAAAAACTCAACATTAAGTTTAAAAAACATTTTTCAATTAGTCAATCACACGAAACAAACAAAACAAGCTGTGTGCAATAACAACATTCATAAAGCGTTCGATGAATAGCATGTGAATCGATTTGGGTTATTAGTAGAATGAAGAAGAAGCATGGTTATTGCAACTGTTGACGACGCCTACCTGGCTGGATTTCATTGCTTCTTGTAATTCAATTTGATGAGTTTGTTTTGTATAATCTAATTTTTCTTTCAATGCATTTAATTCACGTTCTTTTAATTCAAGTAGTTCACGAAGATTCTATTGTTAAAAAATAACACAGAATGATTTTATTTTTGTAAAGAAAAACTTTTTTTTTTGAGAATTTTTACATCTATTGAACTATTATCAATATTTGATTGTTTAAATTTCATATTGGCTAATTCACGTTCAAGTTGTTGAATTTTTATTTCATCATCATGAAGTTCAGATTTAAGACGATCAATTTCCAAACGATATTGAGTTTCATTTGTACGCAATCTTATAACAAATATATATATAGTTATAAGAATTTATTTAAAATAAAACATCTATGATGTCTTATTGATACTTTTGAAGTCTATTGGATATAGTTATAGTTTACTATGATTCTCTAATGAATATATGACATGCATCTAAAATATATATATACCATGCCCTTGATTCATGTTATCAAAAAATCAGTTAGAAAAGCCTCTACATGTTTTAATTCATTGATATTAACTTACAATCGATTTGAATTGGTTATCGTCATATTTGTCCTGGAATTTTTATGAAACAATTTCAACTATTTAAAATTCATTATTCATGATTAAATAACTTGTTCTTTTTTTTTTTATACATAAAATTATTCCTATAAGAATGTAATCTCAATCCTATGAATGCACATAGCTCTAGGAGGTCAATGATTTCAGTGCCCCGATTTTTTGGGTAGCCACCGGAAAACTCGAGAAAATGATACTTCAGACGATGATTACAGTTTGTTGTGAAATGATCTGGAAATTGATTATTCGATCGTACTTATTTGACCTGAAGTTACTAAGACATACTTATCAATATGTAAAGAATATCGGTACGAATAAGTCCTATTCGGAAAGTAAAAGTAAATTAAACAGAAAAGCAATTCATCCAGAAATGTACAGTTTCAATTAATCTATCATTGACTTTCAGATCGGAATTGTACAGTCGTTCTGAAGATACGAGATACTTTTTTTTTCTATATTCAGAAAGTAGCATATTTCTAAGTTTAACAAAAGATTTAGAAATGAAAAAGAAAATAAATTCTTATTTAATTAATATTACCTTTCTGTTTCATCTTTAATTACTGACATTTCTTGAATTTGAATACTCATTTCATGTTGAACATGTTTAAAATGTATGATATATGATTCAAGTTGATTTTTTAATCGTTCATTTTGTAAATTCATATTTTTCAACTAATTAAAATAAAATAAAAATATTATCCTAAAAGAAAATTTTTTTTTACTTGTCGTTTATTATCAATTAATTGTTGTTTTAAATCTTGTTCTGAATCATAAGTTAATATTATTGATTGTTCATTATTATTATTATTTGATATTCGTTGTGCAATTTCATATGTTAAACATTTTAATGTTAAATAACAAATATCTTCATCAGATTGTGTAAAATTTTGTTTATCATTATGTATTTTTGAATAATTTACAAATGAAAGATGTTGATTTTCTTGTTTAAGTCTTTCATTTTCATGCATATAATCAAGTATCATACGTTCAAATTTAAGTGTAATATCTTTAAGTTTTTTATTTTCAATTTGTATTTGTTTAACAAAACATTTTAATTGTTCACTTTCTTTTGACCATGCCAACATTTCTTGTTCAAATGTATGACGTGAAATATTCTGATCAGATGATGATGGTAACCTTCAAGAAAAAAAGGAGGACACAAAAAAAAAAACTTAAGTAAATAAATGTAAGTTACGAATCAATGTCCTTGATTGTTTGAGTGTCAGCATCTGTTTTTGAAGGTTGAAACGTTTCTTTTTTAATTTTTTCCATTAGAGTTATACGTTCATGAAGAAGATTATCTATTTGAGATTGATATTCATTTATTTTCAAATCAGTAGAACTGAAGTAAAAAAATAGTTTTCAAAAAAAAAAAACAAACATATGAATAATAATACCTATCAATATCAAAACTTGTTTGTGATTGTATACTATTGACTGTTAATGATGAATGTTGTTGTAATTGAGCTAATTCATAAGATATTTTTAAATCATTCATTTTTTTAATTTCATCTTGTTTCCATTGAGATAATAAATCTCGTTCTTCAATTAAATGTTTGATTTCATTTTGCAAAATTATTTCATTTTCTTGAAGTTTTTCAATTTTTTTTTGATGTTCTTCAACAATTGATAAACTATTAGATAAAAAAAAGAAAATGAGAAAGACATAAGTGATAATAAAATGATAAATACCCAAGTGTTTGAGTAGATACATGATTTGATTCATGTGATATTAATTCTTCCATTTTAGTTAAACGTTCGTATTCAATTTGATTACGATACGTATCAAACGAACTACAATATCAAATAAATTTTATTTTTTATCATTTTTTTTTTTTCTTTTTTAAAGTGGTATGTTATAATCATATCTTTTCTTTCTTTCTTCTTCTTCTTATGATCATAGTTACCTTTGTATTTCTTTTATCTCATTTTGAAGGTTTTTAATAAATGATATTATATGATTAAGATTTTCAAATATATTTTCATTTGATGTAGGAATTAAAATTGAATATTCAAAAATAATTTGTTGAAGTTTATTTTTTATTTCTTGAATTTCAGAATCAATTTCAGTTTGAGTTGAATTATTATTTAATGTTTGAGATTCAATAAATGAAAATTCAAGTGAATTTGTTTGATTAATTAATTTTTCAAATAATGTTGAATTTATTAATTCACATTGAATATCAACATCATGATATTGTTGTTCTATTTCATTTTTATCTATAAGATCAGGTGAAGCATCATACCAAGTATTTAAATCATTATCATCTAAGTGACTTATTTGATCAAGTTGAAGTTTTTGTGTATTATTGTCAATTATTGAATAACTAAATATTAAAGATTTAAATGAAAACATAAAAATTAATTAAAAAAAAAAATGATAAAATATATTCGTTGAGTTTTATATGATATTTATTATCAATTTGTTGCTTTATGATCAAGATATTATTCATTCTATTCAATTTCAAGTCATGATCTCTTTTCTTAACTGAAGTTTATTGCGATGAAAGTAGTTCGATACAGGCAAAGAACAAATAAAAAATGAAGAAATCATATTCTTAATCAAGTGACGAAGTACTTTTATCATATATTGGCTATAGTCATGATAGTAACCGTGAGTTACCGGAACTCTTCTGCTCATAGATCGTGTACAAGTTCAGTAGTCAGAATCTTGATGAAGTTGATGGATTAGAGAGTAGCGGGTCCAGGTTTTTATGGACCCGGACCCGGTCGGGTTCAGACCCGGACCTGACCGGGTCCAGACCCGTTAAGTGTTTCGCCAATATTTAGCACCATCTGTATATAGGAACAAGTAAAGACTCATGGTTTTAGCTAATTATTGGCTATTCTCAGAGGAAAAGTGTATATACAGGTATTTCCTGTTGTTCACTTGTTCATCATGCAACATGATGCTTAATAATTAAGATTTTACTGCTTAACTGAAAAGAACATTATGCCAACCAAAAAAGCAAATTAGAGAATTAATTGATAATCAAAACTCATCATTAAAAATTCCTAAACCAACAGTAACTTATTAATATTCGTTTACTTTTTTGTTTATTTTTCTTGTTTTTTTCAACTTCATTTGTTATTTGTATTTCAAATGACTTTTTAATTTCAAAACTAAAAATAGCCAAGAAATT
Organism: Rotaria sp. Silwood1; assembly: GCA_905250075.1. NCBI lineage: Eukaryota > Metazoa > Rotifera > Eurotatoria > Philodinida > Philodinidae > Rotaria > Rotaria sp. Silwood1. The sequence continues at coordinate 150,790 of CAJNOP010000239.1, forward strand.
TTGAAATAGAATACAGAAAATATTATACGACGACCTAAACTCTCCAGTATTTAGATTAGACTCGCAGTTGAATGCAAACCGGGTCTGAAAGTAAATCACATATAGACCCGGACTCAGGCCCGGACCCGGATGATATCAAATTTCTAGACCCGGACCCGGGTGGCATTAATTTTCTGGACCCGGGTCCGGGTCTGGACGGACCCGCTACTCTCTATGATGGATGCAATCTAACTGCATTAAGTTAGTTCAGTAATGAAAGCGACTTTCGAAAAGTTTCTCAAAAACTAATTACAGCTGTAATAGACAACTTTGAAGGATATGTGTCCCAAAATAGATATAATAATACAGTCTCAATGTGATTAGCAATAGTAGTTATATCATATTTCATATTTTAATTTTATAAGGATTACGCGAAAAGCTATTTTCAATATTTTTTTCTTTCAGTCTTTCAATAATTAACGAAATCTTTATATTAAAAATGTTTACTTTTGTAAATCATTGATTTCACTTTGATATTTTTCTGTTGCTTGATCATATTCAGATTGTAATTTAATAATTTGTTTTGTTTGATTTTCTATAATTGAAATTAAACTATCAAGACGAACATTTGTTTCTTCACTAATATCTTTAAATAGATCTGGTCTTGTAGTTATAATATCATTAATCTTATTATTGATTGTTTCTATTGTATATTTTAATGTATTATTTGTTTGAATTAATTTCTTATGTTCATCATCATCTATTTCTTCTAAAAGTTTTTGACGTTCATTCATGAGATTTTCAATTTGATTTTTATATTCATTTAATTGCTCTTCAATTTCTTTCCTATGTTAATGAAGAAAATTGTTTAATTAAGAAAAATATTTATAGTATTTTGATCTCAAACTTAGATTTATTCTAAAAGACGACAATTATTAATAAGTAAAAATGATAAATCATTTAATGCATGCATGATGAGACCTTATATGTCGTTCAAGTCAACTACCGGTTCACTGCAGTTCAATTGACAGGATACATTTAACAATGTCGGTAGTTATAGTATTACAGGTTATACCATGAAAACTTGTCACAGCTTGAATATGTCATGGTCTATCTGCTAATTATTGCTTTACTGTTTTCTTTTTTGCTCATACAACCAACATCATTCAACAAAAGAAGCTTGATCATGGTCGTATGTCTTTTTTTCTAGATTATTCATAGTTTGAGAATATGCCAAGAGTCAAACAAGACTCGAGACTACTATATCTCAATTGAAACATGTTTTCAAAACGTGCTATCTTTTAATATGTTCATTAGTTTAGCATATCAAATTCAATAAAAATATATAAAACTATGTAAGATTTCCATACAATCATGAAAAATCATACTGAGTTTGAAATCAAAGGACTATAGTCAATAGTTACTTTTGTTTTTTAAGTTCATCTTGAGATTCGATTTGAGATAAGAGAATAAGATTTTTTTCATTCAGATCATTAAGTTGTTTATCTAATGCTTGAATACTATAAATACATAAAATCAATCTTTTGATATATATAATTTATTCTGTTAAACTTACTCTTCTTCTGTTTGAGTTTCTACATTCTGAGAATCAATCGATTGTTTAAGTTCAATTTCATGTTGACTAAAAAAATATGTTTTTAGAATATAGATATTAAGAATATTGTTTTTTTAATACTTTTGAAGTTCTTTTATTTCATTTCGTAGTTGTTCTTCGACTAGAGTATGTTCAGCTTGTAATGTATTAATTTTTATTGTTTGATTTTGAACTATTGAAATTAAATGATCAAGACGTTCATTTGTTTCTTGACCAATACCATCGAATAGATCTGGTCTTTCATTAACAATACGATAAATTTTATATTTCAAAGTTTTTAATGAACGTTTTGTTTTCTTATATTGATCATCATCATTTGTTTGACATTCATTATTTATTGTTTGTATAGATGATAAAGTATATTTTTCTAGTTCTTGCAAAAGATTTGTACGTTCTCTCATGAGAATTTCTATTTGATTTTTATATTCATTTATTTGCTCATCAGTTTGTTTTCTAAAGAAAAAATGAGCATTGTTAATGAAAACAGATATATTAAGATTTACTTTTCACGTTCTATTTCAGTTTGTAATTCTGTATGAGAATCAATCTGATTAGCAAGTGAAAGACATCTTTCTTTTAAAATTTTGATTTGTTCTATTTGTTGTCCTAATAATTCATGTAATGCATTAATACTAAATCAAAATAAGATTTAATTAGTATAAAGAAATATTTAAATTCATTTTTCTCTCACTCTTCATATGTTTGAACTTCTACATGTTGACAAACAGGTAATTGTTGTTTTGGTTTAGTAAATTCTTCTCGTATTTGATCATTATTCTTTTTCAATTGTTCAATTTCACGTTGACTAAAATGTGTTATTTTAATAAGTAGGATTGTAGAAAAAAGTTTAACAACAATGTATCTTTCATTTTTCTTTTTCTATTTAGGCTTTATAGAAATTGTGAATAAAATGAGTACTCATCGCATTTTCTGAGATATTACCTTAAAAAGTTAAAAGTATCATGAAAATTGTAGAAAACGAAAGACAATTATAAGAGTTTCACGACAGAAGATATATAAGAGTATAAATATGTTTTTGTGCAACTTTTTCCCACCATATTAAATATAAATCATTATGATTAAAGCCTTACTGTTCTGTTGAGGACATTGCTTCTTGTTTAAGAAGTTCATTTCGTTCTTCTACGAGAGATAGCAATTCTTCTTTGTATTTCATCGATGTTAGTTCATGTGTATGCTTTGTTTCTTTCAGTTCAAGTTCAACTTTACTAAGACGATCACATAATAAACTTCGCTCTTCATTATTTTCATATATTTTTTGTTGTAGCTCATCAATCTGCGTTTGATAATCTTCGACAATCGAAGAACTAAACAAAAAAAAAGGTAGATCTCGAGTGAGTGTTGCTTGAAGAATTCAACCTTATATCTTCAGATGGTGCAGCAGATGTAAGTTGTTCGATTCTCACTTGTCGTTCATAATTAAGTTCATTTTGAATTGTTTCCAAAGATCTACAAAGTTTGTTATCAAAAGGAAGTGAAAAAAATTTTTGTTTCTCACCTTTGAAGTTCTTTTATTTCATTTCGAAGTTGTTTTTCTAACTGATCACGTTCAGTTTGTATGAGATCAATTTGTATTGTTTGATTTTCTACTATTAAAATCAAATGATCAAGACGTTCACTTGTTTCTTCACTAATTCCATCAAATAGATTTGGTTTTTCAATAACAATACGATGAATTTTCTCTTTGAATGTTTGTAAAATACGTTTTAGTTTATTATTAACTTGAATTAGTTTTTCATGTTGATGATCATCTGTTTGACTTTCATTATCTGCTTTTTCAATTAAAACCAATTCGAGAAGTTTTGTATGTTCTTCAGTGATAAGTTCTAATTCATTAGTTTGTAGTTCCATCTCTTTCCTATATGATAAACAAAATGAGTTCATATAATTGAATAATGTCAACGAGGATGTTTACTTTTGTGTATCAAGTTGAGATGAAAGCATAAGATTTGTTTCATTAAATTCAGCGAGTTTCTCTGATTGTTGTTGAATAGTTTCTTTCAATGATTTAATTCTAGAATCAATTGAGATTATATTTTGAAAAAAAGAAAAAAGATCGAATCATTGTAACTTACTCTTCATTTGATGTTCTAAATGTTTGTTTATATTCTGTTAGTTCGTCTCGTAATTGTTCAACTTCTCGTTGACTGAAGAAAAATGAAATTAAAAATTAGAATATAAAATAGAATTAATTTCATACTGTTCTATTGATTGAAGATTTTGTTGTTCAACAAGAACATTACGTTCTCGAACAAGTGTTTCATATTTCGTTAATGTTGAATTTTGATCATCTAATATTTTTCTTAATTCAAGTTCAATTTCATTAAGACGTTCACGAAGTAATATTTGTTCATCTTCTTTTTCAATAAGTGTTTGTTCAAGTTGATTAATTTTTGTTTGATAATCTTCAATAATTGATGAACTAAAAAGTAAAATAGATTTTAAAATGAAAGTCTGTAAGATCATAGAGTTTATTCAAAACCTGATATCTTCAGTCACAGGTAAAGATGATGAAGTAGCTAAAATGTGTTGTTGACGTTCATTATCAAGTTCAGATTCAATAGTGAGTAACGAACTATAATATTTAAAGGAAAGATTTTGCTTGTACACTTCTATTATTTACCTTTGAAGTTCTTTTATTTGTTGTTGATATTGTTGATTAGCTTGCTGATGTTCAGTTTCTATGATATGAATTTGTTTTGTTTGATTTTCTACGATTGAAATTAAATGATCAAGACGTTCATTTGTTTCTTCACTAATACCATTGAATAGATCTGGATTTTCGTTTACAATTCGATGAATTTTATCTTTTATTGTTTGTAATGCTCGTTTTAATTTATTATTAACTTGAACTAATTTCTCATGTTTATAATCATCTGTTTGAGTTTCATTATCTATTTTTTGAATTATTATTGAAGGATTTTTTTCTATTTCTTCTAGAAGTTTTCTACGTTGTTGCATAAGATTATCAATTTGATTCTCACGTTCAATTAATCGTTCTTCAATTTCTTTTCTATATCATTTAAGAAAAATATTTAGTGAAAAAAAAAAACAAACAAGAGAAACATTAATGAAATATATTACTTATGTTTATCGAATTCATCTTGAGATACGAGATGTAAATTTTTTTCATTTAATATATTAAGTTCTTCAGTTTGTTGTTTAAGTATTTCGTACAAAGATTCAATACTAAAAAACACAAAATACATTATCGCGTGGCACAATGTTTCCGCGCACGACATTGCCGCACCGACATTTTCGCGCACGACACTTCCGCGCAAATGAATTTTTTCTCTTCTGTTTATGTTGAGCTAATGCTAGAGGAATCACCTGGATTGCTATAGGAATTATCTGGGATGTTACGGAAATCACCTATGATGCTACAGAGATCATCTATGATACTGGAAGGATCGCCTGGGATGCTAGATGGATCGCCTGGGATGCTAGTGGGATCACCTGAGATGCTAGAGGGATCGCCTGAGATGCTAGGGAATCATCTGAAATGCTACATGATTGTCTGAGATGCTATATGCATCTGCTATGATACTAAACGCATCCATTGGTGACGCTTGTAGAATCCCAGATGACCCCTCCAGCAACTCAGTCGATCCGTCTAGCATCCTAGGCGATGCGTCTAGTATCTCGGGCGATGATACTAGTATCCAGAGCAATGCCTCTAGTATCTCGAGCGATGCATGCAGCATTCCAGATGATCCTTCCAGCATCCTAGGTGGTCCCTGTAGTGTTCCCGATGAGCTTACCAGCAGTTCAAGTGATCCCTCTGGCATCCCAGGCGATGCCTCTAGCATCTCAGATGATTCCTTTAGCAATCCAGGTGATCCTTCTAGCATCTCAGGTGATCCCCCCGATATCATAGGTGATCTCTCTAGCATCCCAGGTGATTCCTCCAGCATTAACCCAACATAAACAGACGAGAAAAACTTCATTTGCGCGGAAGTGTCGCGCGCGGTAGTGTTGCTGCGCGGAAGTGTCGTGCGCGGAAAAGTCGGCGCGGAAACGTCGGCGCGGATATGTCGTGCGCGGAAACGTCGGTGAACCACATTATCGAGAAATTATCATTTACTCACTCTTCAATTGTTTGAATTTCTACATGGTGATAACCAGATGTTATTGTTTGTATTTGATCATTTTTCTTTTTCAATTGTTCAAGTTCACGTTCACTAAAATTTATTATTTTAAGAAATAGAAGTGAATCTTTATAATAAAACAAAGGTTTTCGGATAATTCACCAAGAAACGTTTGTAAACATCAAATCTCTTTTGAATCAGGACTATGTGGGTGTGGATAATACTGTAGTCTGAATCTCTCACTAACGCCCACACCCACCCTTTTATAAAAAAAAAGATGACTGTGCTATAAGAGTCTTTATTTAATGAAATGATTCAATCGGTCAAAGCAATGAATTAATAGCTCATCAAAATCTACGTGATGTACATTGTCCTAACTCAAACGTGATTTGATATTTAGAAAAGTTTATGAAACTGAACTATCGAAACAGATTTTGTGTTATGATTTGATCTAAACTATGAATTAAGAATTGATCGATCTCGCAATCTTACTGTTCTGTTGAAGACATTGCTTCTTGTTCAAGAAGTTCATTGCGTTCTTCTACGAGAGACAATAATTCTTCTCTATATTTCGTCGATGTTAGTTCATGTGTATGTTTTGTTTCTTTCAGTTCAAGTTCAACTTCACTAAGACGATCACATAATAAAGTTCGCTCTTCATTATTTTCAGATAGTTTTTGTTGTAGCTCATCAATCTGCTTTTGATAATCTTCGACAATCGAAGAACTAAACAAAAACAGGTAGATCTCGAGTAAGTGTTGTTTGAAGAATTGAACCTTAGATCTTCAGATGGTGCAGCAGATGCAAGTTGTTCGAATCTCACTTGTCGTTCATAATTAAGTTCATTTTGAATTGTTTCCAAAGATCTACAAAGTTTGTTATCAAAAGGAAGTGAAAAGTGTTTTGTTTCTCACCGTTGAAGTTCTTTAATTTCATTTCGAAGTTGTTTTTCTAACTGATCACGTTCAGTTTGTATAAAATCAATTTGTGTTGTTTGATTTTCTACTATTGAAATCAAATGATCAAGACGTTCACTTGTTTCTTCACTAATTCCATCAAATAGATTTGGTTTTTCAATAACAATACGATGAATTTTCTCTTTGAATGTTTGTAAAATACGTTTTAGTTTATTATTAACTTGAATTAGTTTTTCATGTTGACGATCATCTGTTTGACTTTCATTATCTGTTTTTTCAATTGCTACTGATTCAAGAAGTTTTGTATATCTGTTCGTAAGACTGTCCAATTCATTAGTTTGTAGTTCCATCTCTTTCCTATATGATAAAAAAAAAAGAGTTCATATAATTGAATAATGTCAACGAGGATTTTTACTTTTGTGTATCAAGTTGAGATGAAAGCATAAGATTTGTTTCATTAAATTGAGTAAGTTTCTCTGATTGTTGTTGAATAGTTTCTTTCAATGATTTAATTCTAGAATCAATTGACATTATATTTCGAAAAAAGAAGAAAGATCGAATTATTGTAACTTACTCTTCATTTGATGTTTGTTTAAGTTCTGTTAATTCATTTCGTAATTGTTCATTTTCTCTTTGACTGAAGAAAAATGAAATTAAAAATTAGAATATAACAATAGAATTGATTTCATACTGTTCTATTGATTGAAGATTTTGTTGTTCAAGAAGAACATCACGTTCTTGAACAAGTGATTCGAATTTAGCTATTGTTGATGAATGATCATCTAATGTTTTTTTAAGTTGAAGTTCTATCTCATTTATACGTTCTTGTAATAAAGATTTATCTTGATCTTCTTTAGAAAGATTATTTTGAATTTCATATCGATATGATTCAAAAGAACTATAATAAATTAAAAATATTCTTAATAAAATATTAATTTCATATGATAAAAAATAACCTTTGAAGTTCATTAATTTCATTTTGTTTATGATCATGTTCAATTTGTAAATTTTTAATTTCTGCTGTTTGATGTCCAACAGCAGAAATTAAATGATCAAGTCGTTCAAGAGTATCGTCAGTTGAATTTTGAAATAATTCAGGTCGTTCAACAACAATATGATGAATTTTTTCTTTAATTGTTTGTAATGCACGTTTAAGTTTATTATTAACTTGTACAAGTTTATCATGTTGTTGATCATCAGTTTGAGTTTCATTATCAATGAGTTGTTCGACTCGAGAAGATGCTTGAACTTGTTTTTCAACATTTGATGAAGTTTTAGAATATTTTTTATTCAATTCTTGTAATTCTTGTTCATATTTAGCTAATTGACATTTTAAATTATGAATTTCCCTTGTAAAAACAAAAAATCATGATCATATACTCATTGAATTTATGTCGATATTCTTACTGATTATTGTATGATTTATCTTCTTCAAGTTGACTTCTTTCTTCTATTAATTGTTCTATTTCTTGTTCACTAAAACAAATTAAGTTTTTTCATAATCGACCACAATAGCTTGTTGAAAGGTATTAGAAAAAAAAAAGACTTAGATGATTCTAGAAAACTCCGAAGGTTTCCTCAAAATTTAATGACCGACATACTGCATAGTGTAGCTTTTTAATTTTACGTAAATAAAAGTTTATACTCTAGATATTAAGCATAATGGACAGTGATTAAAAATGTGTGGAGCCGAGTTTTTTTTATCTCGGTTCCGGTCTAATGTATATAAAAAGATTTTTTGCTCGTAAAATCAATGGTTGAAGTAATAATAACATTACATTAAGAATGCCAGTACAAAAACAAAAAAGCTTCAGTTTCTGGTGATCGATTTCCCTTGGAAAAAATCTATACTTAAAGTATTTTGTATTGGTATAATAAAGCTAAAGAAAACATGTGAGTTCCATGTTTTAATCCTAATGGGGCTGTACTGACAAGGTTTTCTTTTAAAAATACAAACCTAAGTATTGACGATGGAACTATTGGTTCAGTTTTTAAAAGTTCAATTTGTGCTGCTTGATGTCCGACAGCAGAAATTAAATGATCAAGTCGTTCGATAGTATCATCAGTGGAATCAACGAATAATTCAGGTCGTTCAACAACAACACGATGAATTTTCTCCTTAATAGTTTGAAGAGCACGTTTGAGTTTATTATTAACTTGTATAAGTTTATCATGTTGTTGATCATCAGTTTGAGTTTCATTATCAATCATTTGTTTAGAAGATGTTTGAATATCATCATGTTGTTGATTATCAATCGATGTTAAACGAAGAGAACTTTGTATATCAATACCATGAGATTGATTATTGATGGAATCTAAACAATTTTTTAAAATTAAAATCATATTTTGAATAAGAAAATTAATTTACTATATAATTGTGAATTTAAATCTTTTAAATTTTTATTTTCAATTTTAATCTCTTCAATAATTGTTTTTAATCGAATTATTTCTTGTTGATTTGATAATTGTTCTTCTATTGGTATTTGTTGTTTTGTAGTCTCTTCAATCAAATTCTTATTCAAAATTGATTCTTTTGTAGTTGATAATTGAAGTTCATCAATTAAATCACATTGAATATCAACATTATTTGATGATTTGATTTCGACCGAACCTAAATTGAAATTTATTATAACTTAGTTTGTTTATTCTCAATGAAAATTATCCTTTTGTAATCATTTTAATAGTAAAATTCACAAATCTTCTTCAATACTCGTAACGATACAATGAGCCGATGCTAATTCGGTTAGAAAAGTCTTTCTCTGTAAGCCTGCATGTATCTAATTCGGTAGTCGAAAGCTACTAATTGCCTTTATCAAGATAAATTGTATGATTACAATATATTCAGTACATTTTTCAAATATTATTAAATGATTGTCGAATCCAATTAAGTATGAAATATATAGCCACATTAAAGCAATCATTGCTTCTTCTAATAGTGTCTCTTATGTAAAGATATTCATCATTTTTGATCAAGAACAAAAAAAAACTTTAAAGCTATGTAATCGTAGTTATCGATAAGGATAGAACTCGAAATTTAAGAAAATTCATTGCTATTTAATCCCTTTCTAAGTTCTATTCTGTTCTATTAAATATTATTAAGTCGTTATCAATTGCATAATCAATGTTTGAAATGCTTCTTAACCGAAAAACTCGATTGTTGAAGTTTATATCAAAAAAATTTCAAAGCTGAAACCAAGATAAATTCATTAACAAACATAAATCACTTTCAATTGTATGTTTTAATAATGAGAAAAATAAACATACCATGTTCGATTTCATGTTGTAATTTATCTTGATAGATTTGTGCATTATAATCTTTTAATAATTGATTTTCATTTAAAAGTTGATTATATTCTTTTTCTAATTGTTCATAATTTTTATCATTTAATTTATCATTTAAATTTTTAATTATTTCTTCTGAATATAAACGTTCATATTCAATTTTTTGAAATTTTTCTTGCATAGAATTTATTCGTTCAATTAAATCATTTTTTTCATTAGTTAATAAATTATATTCTTGTTGTAATGCTCGTAAAACAGTTTCATTATATAATTCTTTAGCTTTATCAGATAAATGTTGTTGATAAAGAAAATAAATTGTTATTAATGATAAATGATTAAGTTCAAGATTTGGAATTGAAGTTAATTTTAAATTTTGTTTTGATAATATTTGTTGACATTCTTTAATAAGATTATTTGAAAGATCCATTGATGATTGAAAAGATATTTCATTGATATATTCATTTAATTGATTATTAATTTCATTTGTATTTAAAGAATCTTCATCATTTGACTAAAAGAAAAAAAAAACAAAAAAATAGACTTGTTCGTTCTATTAAAATATTTTGAAGAAAACCGCCAAGGATTAAATTTATTTTTATCCTTTTCAAGCTACAATGACTGTCATTTTGTTCACATGTTAGTTCTTTCATCATGTGTCACTAGGTACATTATTCAGCATATATCTAATAGTGATCCGGACAGTTGCTCTCCGGACAGTTGCTCTCCGGACAGTTGCTCGCTATAAGACCCTATGTAACTGTTATAGCGAGCAAGTGTCCGCGCGCAACTGTGCGGCGAGCAAATGTCCGCGCGCAACTGTCCGGCGAGCAAGTGCCCGCGCGCAGCTGTCCGGTGAGCAACTGTCCTAAACCCATCTAATAAATGCTGTATTTAAACCTCGGCACCGACAGCCATAGGATAGCCCTGGGCAAGTTATTAAAGAGTGTTTGTCTCGGAACATCTGTTCGATAGTATGTCGACTATGTTGTGACATACACCTACTTTTGTTTAGAGTGACAGCTGGTTTTACTTGCAAAAAAAGTTATTGAACTATTGAATCTACCGTTTGGCAATATTCTATATCTCACTCAAAAAGATTAGAATATTCTTACGCCGTTAAAAGTCGTGCATCTATGATATTTCGATAACTTACGACAGGCAAAAATTGATGAGATATATCAGTTTGACATTGTTGATGAGTTATATCAACTGGATCCATTTGTGTATGATGATGTTTATAAGTTAATGGTATTGTTTCAGTAGCAATATGTTTTGGTTCTTTGTGTTCGTATTGAGTATATTTATCAATTGTTTCACATAGATTTGCATTTGGAATACTTATTGATTGAAGTTGAGACTATAAAAAAAGGAAGAAGAAAAGAGTTAATAAATATATTAAAAGAAATAAAAGACGAAAACCTGTTGATTATTTTGAATTAAATTTTCTTGTTCAAGAAAACTTGATTCTGCTGCAGAATGATGACCAACAACAATTGATCGATCATTCATTTGATTATTTAAATTTTCATTTTCGATAATAAGTTCTTTATCTATTTGATCAAGTTGTTCGCATTGTTCTTTCATTGCAAGTAATTCTTGATTAA
>CAJNOP010000239.1:162302-276840 GCA_905250075.1 Rotaria sp. Silwood1
AAAAAATAAATAAATAAACCTGATCGAAGTTCATCATTTGTTTTTTGTAATATTTCATATTGTTGATTAAAATCATCTCGATCTTTAGTAATTTGATCAATAATAAGTTGAGGTATTTGATCAAATGAAAGATTTTCATCTATTGTAAAATAATCATGAAGTTGATTTCTAAAATTTTGAATTTGATCTTGTTGAAATTGTTTCCATGCATGATTAACTTCATCAAGTTCAGTACATTTATTATTAAGAAGTTGACGAAGTTCTTCAATATCTTTATCGATAAATGATGATGCTGATTGAACAGATATAAGATTCTGAATAGATTCTTCTTCAGATGGTGTCATATGTATTTGTTTTATTGAATCGGATAATAATATTTCGGAATGTTTATCTTGTTTTTGAATAAAATCAATAAGTAATTGTCCTATTTGATCAAGTGATAAATTATTATCAATAAATAAAATATGTTTAAATTTATTTCGAAAATTATCAAGTTGAGCTTGTTGAAATTGTTGCCATGCACGATTAGCTTCATCAAATTGAGCACATTGAGTTGTTAATATTACAATATGTTCTTGTAATTGTTGAAGTTCATCATTACGTTGATTTTCAATTGATTGAATATTATTATCACCGGTTTGTTTCGTACTTATTTCTAAATAATAATAAAAAAACAAGAAATATTATTAATATACTTTTTGATATCATAAAATAAACCTTCTAATTCAATGACTCGATTAAAAATTGTATTATATTGATTTTGTAAATCATTGAAACGATTTTCAATTTGTTGTATAGTATCATCAAATGATAAATTATTAGTATTATCTAATTTAAATCGATCATGTAATGTTCTTAATTGATTTAGTTTCCATGTTTGATTAGCTTCATCTAATTGTTTATATTGAATAGTTAAATTTTCAAAATCTTTTCGAAGTTGTTCATATTCATTATTGAATTCTGATGTTGATGATATAGGAGAAGTCTAAAGAAACATTTGTTTTAAATTGTTTACAAACACTACAGTATACAAAATTTAAAATTTTTCATAGTAAAATTAGTCTTGATCGACTTTTCAACATCATCTATCTATTCACTATCAAATAAAATAGTGCTTAATTGTTTCATAAATACTTACTATCATTTTTCGAAATCAAATAACGTCAAGTTGAATTGTTGAAAAAACGAAAAATATTCTATTACGAAATCAGATAATAATCATCTACATTGATAAAACATAGAACTCTGATGACAGCTATAGAATTGAAATTCCTTATCAATCGTTATCTAGTAGTGTACATAGAGCATTCGTTTAATGTAGATTTAGAAGGTTCATAATAAATGTACGATATCGAAGGTTAACTCTATACTACTAAATTACAATTAATAATGAGGGTCTAGGATCAGTATTTGATATTTTATCGATATGAATGATTATTATCTGATTGCACAAAAAAATTTTCTTATCGAAATCTCTGTGTTCTTCATTTGAAATAAAGGCTGTTGAAAAATGTACAAGATTGTTTTCTTGTTTATTGATAATATAAATCTCAAATTGCCTCGAAGGTAAATACATTAATGGCATAAAAAATATTTTAAATAACTCATTTTTTTTTCTAGCTTTTAGTGATCTATCTTTTGATATATTACATAAAACAATTCTCTGACTTGTGAAAGTATTTATCCCCGTAGACATTTATGATATAATTAATCATTATTTTGTTGACAGTAGATAGGTGGTGTTGAAAAGTCGATCAAGGATAATTTTTCCATAAAAAAACGAAATAGGACAAAATTTAGGTTTGAAGGTTTTAGATAATGACCTTGTGAATACATATAAAAAAAATTAAAAATTAAAATTTTGATCGATATTTCAGTTCTAAGATCTCTTGTTGGGTGCTCTCTGAAAAATTTAATAATAAGTTAGAAACCTGTAATAATCGATCTTCTAAAATTGGTATTAATTGTTCAATTGAATCAATATTTATATTAAAATGTGAATATAAACGTTTTATTTCTGATTTATAATTATTTAATTCTAATTCTAATTGAAATTTTTCATTATCTTTAATTTTTAATAATTGTGAATATTCTTGTTGTAATTTTTCTAATGTTTGTTGATCTTCATAAATAGAATTTTTTAATTGTTGAATATCATATTGATCTTGTTTATTAATTAATTGTAATTGTTCATAATCTTGACGTAATAATAATTCATGTTGTTTAAGTCGTTCTTTTTCAATAAGATCATCTTCAATTTGACGTAAATAATCCATTATTTGTTGTTTTTCTTGAAACATTCGACGTTGAATTGTTGATAATTGTGAACGTACTTGAACATTTTCTGAACGAAGCATTTCAATTGTTGAACCTAAAATTTTCAATACAAAAGATTGAAGTATTTATAGCAATCCACTGAAGTACATCAAGTGAGAATATTCAAATCGAATACGGACCTTTATTTAAACACTCGAACTCAAGATTCAAATTTGAGCTCTTGTGAGTCGTACGATTATATAAAACCAAGGTGTACACAAACAGATATCACCATTCATGATCATTCAAAAAAGTCAGAAAATTTGCTATGCTGAGTTCCTGGCAGCTAAAAATATTTTTTGAAATTTTTGTTTTGGGTGATCCTGAACGGTGTTGGCTGTTCATGAGGATATTTCTAGATGGCTATGGATGATCGCGTATTTGGCAAAATGTCTAGATTTACAAATAATCCTATATGCATCAGAGATGTCCATCGTGGCTGAAACTCTGCCGCTGCCGCGCCGCGGCATTAGAAAAAAAAAGTTACCGCGCCGCTGTCGCGCCGCGATGCGTAATAAACTTGCCGCTGTCGTGATGGTTTTCAAAAAAGTGTTTCGATTTTCACTGCTGCAACTGTATTGGACCAGAAATATTGGTACTAGTCCATCAGATTCATTCAGTCTCGGGGTGTTTCATTTGTAAACAATGAAATTCTATTAAATTCATGCAGTTTTTCAATGTCCTCGAAAAAAAATGCTGCCGCTGCCGCACCGCTGCCGCGATGAGCTTTTAAAAACTCTGCCGCTGCCGCGATGAGTTTTTAAGAAACCTGCCACTGCCGCGCCGCCATGGGCATCTCTGATATACATTGACTGTTTCAATATAGGTTTAACTTTTGTTAGCTGTTCGCGCTTTCTTTGGATAGTCAAGGATGATCATGTGAATTACAAGAGAGTAACAAACCTGAAAGAATAACTTTATTACTGTTTTCACTATTCTTATTTCTTCTGTTATGAGTATTTCTCTATATGCATAGATATAAAGCTCGAAAAAACAATACAAATGACGACTTTGATGAGTTCTAAAGTCGATTGAAAACTTATATTTATGATAGTATTTGTTGATAAAAGAAATTTTAATATTAGTTTAAATTTCTTTTTAATAAGATTACCTTGTTCAGCAATTCGTACATTAGCTTTTTGTAATAATTTTTCTAAATCTTGTTTATTATGTTGATTATCTTTAACATCATTTGTTAATTTAATACGTTCAATATCAAGAAGTTGACAATTATTTTCTAAATTATTAATTGACATTTCTAAACGTCGTTTAATAAGTATATGATTTTGTAAATCAACAGTTAAATCCGTTAAATTTTGTTTTAATTCATCAATAATATTAATTTGAGATTTTGTATCAGATTCTAAATAAGATATTTTACGTGATAAATTAATATTTTTTTCTTTCATTAATTCATATTCAATTTGTAATTGTTCAATAATAAAATTTTTTTCTTCTAATGATTTTTGTAATAAATCAATTTTTATTTGATGATCATTCATATGTTTAAATTCAGTATGTGTTTGTGTTTGATAATCTAAACGTTCTTGTAAAAGAACACGAATTTCTTTACGTAATGAATTAATATAATCTTGAAATAAATTTCGTTCTTTATCCCATTCAATAAAAAGTATATCATCTATTATATCATTATCAGATTGATTATCAATTGTTTGTTGTTTATTTATATTTCGATGTAATGATGAAAGTAAATCCGATTCTGATAATGATATTTTACGATTTAAAGAATTTGTTATATCAGATAATGATGATTTTGTTTCTTGATCATCTATTGATGATGAATCAATATAATGTATAGATGAAATTTGATTAGAATCTGTTAATAATGATATTTGATTAGATTTTATATCTGTTATACCATTAATTTCTTTTTCTATATTTGTTAATGATGTTGAATCAATTGTAGTTATTTGTGTAGTATTTTCAATAATAGATGATAAAGTTTGATTGGATCGAATTGCAAATTGTTCTAATGTTAATGTATCAAGTTTCAATAAGTTTTCTTCTGATGTTAAAGATGATGATTCAAGTTCATTTTCTTTTTCAGTTGTCATTATTTAATTTCAAGATTTTTAAAATTTATAATCATTAATAGAAAGTAATAATTGTATTGATTTTAAATATTCAATTAAATTATATAGTTTCTTTTTAGCAATTCAATTATGAAATACATTAATGAAACAAGCGTTGTATACAAATATGAAGACAAGGACAAATGAATATTTCTATGACTAACAAGAGAACGAAAGAACAAGACAACGATAAAGAAATCTGAAAGAAATAATTCAATATTGAAAAAAGAAAATGATAAAAGTAAACTCATCAATAAGTCAATCAAGCATAACTTCAAGTGACTATCACCTTCCCTTTTATTTAAATGAGCAGCGATGCGCGTTTTCGTTCTTTTTTACAACCATCATCACCATCACCACTGATCAGTGTTGTTGTATACGCGTCGCTTCTAAAATATATTTGATTGGTTCTCATTAACCATTACTATAGAGTATAGACCTCATTTCAAAAATCTTTAAAAAATCCGATAATAAATTCGTTCTTTTCTGTCAAATGAAATTCGAAAAAAAAGAATTATCTTATATAAAGTTCTGTGTTGGTTTAATTTATCTTTCCAATGTTCAGTTATTTTTCTGTTAACAACAAATTAATCTTTTTTTCTATTATTATTAATGTTTCATTTATGAAAAGTATGAATAATTAATAATAATCATCTGATCTTTCATCAAATAAATACACAAAAAAAAAAACTTATCTAAGAAAATTTTTCTTCTCAATTGGATTTTTTTTTTAATAATATACAATTGATTTCATTTCATATTGCAGATATTATTTATAAAAAAAAACAAAAACTATTTCTTGTTTTGTTTTTCATTAAAATAAAAAACATGAGACTAATTTTAAATACTTGTTTGTACTATCAAAAAGCTTTTTATCGTATCAGATCTCGTCAGGTAATCAAAAGTAAATAGAATAAGAAAAAAAGAAACAAACTTATAAATATTCTTTTTTTTTTTCAGATCAATGATACTGTAACTAAATTACTTAGATTAAAAAAAGAACAATCTAATCATCAATTAATTAATAGAAAAGAAAATATAACAAATAATGATAAAATTCTTAAAATACCACGAGTAAAATTTTATTATATATCATAAATATCTTATAAATATTTTTCTTTAGGGTACTCGTGATTATCATCCAAATCAAATGAAAATTCGTGAAGAAGTTTTTCATATTATAATCAATTGTTTTAAACAACATGGTGCTAATACAATTGATACACCAATTATGGAATTAACTGTAAAAATTTTATTTGATTCTTGTTTTTTTTTTTGTTTTGTAATGTTCATTTTTCTTTAAAAATTAGACACTTCTTAAAGAAAAATATGGTGAAGATTCTAAACTTATTTATGAATTAAAAAATCATGATAATGAAGAAACATTAGCTTTACGTTATGATTTAACTGTACCATTTGCACGTTATATTTCACAAAATAAAATTTCTACAATGAAACGTTATCATATAGGAAAAGTTTATCGACTTGATAATCCAAAAATGACACGTGGTCGTTATCGAGAATTTTATCAATGTGATTTTGATATTGCTGGATATTATGATTCAATGATACCTGATGCTGAATGTATTAAAATTGTTGGAGAAATTCTTGATAAACTTGCTTTAGGACAATATAAAATTTATGTAAATTGATTAGAATTCATTTATGTAACAGTTAGAAAAAAAAATAAATCAAGTTTTTATTATTTTTAGATCAATCATCGTAAATTACTCGATGCTATTTTCACTGTATGTGGTGTACCAAATAAACTTTTTCGTTCATTAAGTACAACTGTTGATAAACTTGATAAAGTAATTAAAAATTTGTATATGTTTTTTTTTTCGAAATCTATTTTTACTATTGTAGAATCCATGGGAAATTGTTCGCAATGAAATGATAAATGAAAAAGGTTTATCACCGGAAATAGTCGATAAAATTAGTCGATATCTTCATATGCATGGTATATCAATTTTCATTGATTAAATTATTCAAAATGTAGAGCCTATCAAATACATTCTCGGAATTTGTATATAATAGATGAAAGACAGAATATTCACTTGTTCCGACTACATAGCAATAGATTCAATAATCCAATATCTTCTCTATGAGGAATTCTAGCTGTAGCTCTGGGCAGAAAGCCAGCTTGATACAGAGATCTTTCGTTCATCTACTTGAGTTCTTCATATATACTGACTCGTCACAAGAGTAGATGTATGTCACGCCATAGTCAGCAACCTATCGAACGAAAGATCCACCTGATCAACAAGCGCTTTCTTCGAATGCTGTGTCCCAAATGATCCTTTACTATAGTACTGATAAAAAATATAAGCTCGATGTTTTTTTTTGATTAGATTGTAATAGCTACTGAAGTTCTCTGTCCGATATATTCCATAAAAGAATTTAGACTATGAATAGAAGATTTTGAAAAGTCAAACATGGTAGTTTTTAAGTTCCTGAAGCTTGTGTGAAAATTAAGAACTTCTCATTGTATTTAGAATTCTGTACACTTGAAGATAATACGGTTCAAAACTAATTTTCACATAGTCTTATTGTACCTGAAAACTATTGTGTTTAGGTTTTTAAAAGCTTTTCTCTTATAACTTTTTTATGAAATTTTGGTATGAAATACATTTCATAGAGAACTTTATTGGCTACTATTTGAATTTGAGTTGAATGCTTGTCTTTTATATTTTTAACTAGTATTGTATAATTTATTTATCTAAGGCAATGTTAATCTAATTGAACAACTTCGTAATGATCCACAATTATCTTCTGAAAAATTAGCTATCGAAGCTCTAAATGATCTTGAATTATTGTTTCGTTATTTAACATTATTTAACATTATGGATAAAGTAAAACAAAAATAATTAAATTTTCAAGTATTATTTTATTAACCACAGAAAAAAAACAAAACTTCTTTCTAGGTTATATTTGATTTAAAATTAGCTCGTGGTTTAGATTATTATACTGGTGTTATATTTGAAGCTGTTCTTACACAATATCAATATAATCCACAATTAGATGATGATCAAATAGCTGTTGGAAGTGTTGCTGGTGGTGGAAGATATGATGAACTTGTAGAAAAACTTGATCCTAAACAAAAACGTGTACCTTGTATTGGTTTAAGTATTGGTGTAGAAAGAATATTTTCTATCAAAGAACATCAATTAAGAGTAGTAGATATATATATAATATATATTTGTCTATATTATTATTTTATTCATAGCAATCAAAACTTCAATCAAAAACAATTGAAACTGAAGTTTATGTAGCATCAGCAGAAAAGAATTTCTTAGAAGAACGAATGAAATTATGTACTTATCTATGGGACAATGGTTTTAAAGTTTGATTATATATATGTTACTGTTATGTTTTTTTTTGTAAAAATAAATTTATTAATTTTTATAGACAGAAATGGCATATAAATATAATCCAAAATTACTTGATCAATTACAATATTGTGAAAAAAATCAAATTGAATTATGTGTTATTATTGGTAGTTCAGAATTAGAAGCTGGTACAATTAAAATTCGTGATGTTATTACTCGAAATGAGGTTAGATTATATATTTTTTTTTCTTCTAATAATAAATATTTTCAAATATTTAGTTTGTTATTCCACGAGAACAATTAGCTGATGAAATACGTATTCATTTGAAGAAAGTTCGACAACGATTAGCAGAAAATAAACAGGAATAGTTTAATTTTAGTTTTATATTTAAATTTGTTTTCCACATTCTTTTGAAAACATTTTTTTTTAAGTTGGTTTTCTTTTGTTATGTTTAAAGATTTGAATGAGAAACAAAAAGATTTTTTTTTTATTTATAGAACTTATGAAATCTTTAAGATATATTAGTCGTGACATAAAACTAGATATTTGATTTTTAAAAGTTTCCGATGTTGCAAATCAATTTTTTGAAGATACTACTGTGTGGTTCGTCCGTTTCAGAATTTCGCCGCCGGTAAATACTTCTGACTGTACATTATCTTTTCGTTCATTGTTAATAGCACTTCAGATCAGAGATGTCCATCGTGCCGCTGCCGCTGCCGCCGTGGCGGTGGCGGTGCGGCAGCGGCAGATTTTTTCCAAAAACTATCGCGGCGCGGGAGAGATTTTTATTTTGCCGTCGCGGCGGCGGCAGCTTTTTAGGAAAAAATTTCAAAAATTCATGAATTTGCACAGAATCTGCATGTTTATGTATGCTATACTGTAAGACTTAGCGAATCTGATCGATTAGCGGCATCAGTTCTATTTCAAACCAGTCAAAGCCTTGAAAATCAAAACATTTTTTCGAATACCAGCGCGGCAGCGGCGCGGTAGCTTTTTTTAACAGGCCATCGCGTCGCGGGAGCGGCGCGGCAGCTTTGTTTGATTTTGGCCGCGGCGCGGCAGCGGCAGATTTTGAGCCGCGATGGACATCTCTGCTTCAGATCAATCGATAGTATAGAAAAGCTTTCAATATCTTTCATATTAAATAAATTACATGAGATAGTCAAATATTCTCTTGAAGATTGTAGAATAAACGATTATATTTTGAAATATAGATGAAAATAAAATCTCTATTTTTTTTGTAGATTTATTTCTTTCTTGTTTATGTATGTATCGCCAATTATCAACACTTTCTATATCATCTCATCTTAAAACATACTCAATACCAATTAATAGTAAATATATTAATTCTAAATTTATACCAAAATATCGATTATCATTAATCAAACGTGAAACATCTGTAGAAAAATTATGTTTATCTTCATTACCATCAGTTAATATTTATATTAAACGTGATGATCAACTTGATACATATTCAAGTGGAAATAAACTTCGAAAACTTGAATTTATTTTTGCTGATATACTTTCACATCCAAAATGTCATCATATAATAACAGCTGGTTCGTTACATAGTAATCATTGTAAAGCTGTATCTATACTTGCTACACAATTTCAACGACAAACTCATCTTCTACTTCGAACTGATCGTGATAATGAAGATGAACAAATTTTACAAGGCAATCCACTTTTAAGCTATTTATTAGGTGCTAAATTATATTTAATACCAAAAAAAGCTAATATTCAACGTGATATTGAACCAAGAATGAAACAATTAGAAGATGAATTAGGAGGAAAAGATAAATGTTATTCAATACCCATTGGAGGGTAAATCCTTTTTTTGTATTATTATTATATTTTATTATATATTACTTTTATATATAGATCAGATATAATTGGTATATTTGGATACTTGGACTGTTTTATACATGAAATAGTTCCATTAATTGATAAATTTAATCTTGGTCATCTTATTGTACCTGTAAGTAGTGGTGGTACAATGGAAGGACTTGCTTTAGCAAATTATTTTACTGGTAATCGTTTACGTATTCATGCATTTGCTGTATCCGATAATCAAAATTATTTTAAAAAACATTTTAATACAATTCTTAGTCAATTAGAATTAGAAAATTTAATTAAATTAGTTGATAATGATAGTCTTGTTGATATTTGTGATTCATATGTTGGTTTAGGTTATGGTCGTATGACAAATGAACAAATAGATTTTTTAAATAATATTATAAGTGAAACAGGAATTATTTTTGATCCTGTTTATACAGGTAAATGTTTATGGGGTTTATGTGAAGAATTACGAAATAAACGTACTGATCGATTTCCAAATGATGGAAAAAATATTTTATTTTTACATACAGGTGGTTTACTTGGTCTTATGAATCCAGATTATAGTAAACAATGGTTATTATCTAGTAATAATCATCCAAATAAACATATACGTAATTGGATGACATTATAATTTTATTGTTGAATACTAAAATAAAAACAAAAACAAAAATTTAATTAATAATTTGTTTTTTGTTTTTGTTTTTATGATCTATTATCATTTTAGATGAGTACAGCAATAAATAAAGTATTTGATAATGTTCCTGATTGTATTGGATATCTTATTATGAATGAAGATGGTTCAGTTGAACATAGTCATGGTGAATTACAAAATAATGAACAAGCAGCTAATCTAATTTATAAAATGGTTTTATGTGCTGCTAAAGTTAGCGTACATCCAACAAAACAATTAGCATTTAAACGATTCACAGGTTAAATTAATCAATCGAATACTTTGAAGGGCAATCATAAGACTATCGATGTGTGAAAACCACTAATCGGAAAACTGAACTATTCAATACCCTTTGTTTTTTTCAAAATTTGAGTTATAGCTTTTGTGAAACACGATCTAAAGAGAGTGATGAAGTATAGGATAGAAATTGCATTTCTGAAGAATTTATTAAAAAGATTGTGAAACATGCTTCCTAAGACACATAGAATAAAACAATCTCCACATGATTAGCACGAACAGCTTGTAATATGCGCTGAGATCTTGAAGTCTGATGTTTTCTCTTCGATCCTTATAAGAAAGAAATAATCTAAAACATCCTGTAAAATTTGTGTTTTTTTTCAACGAATCATTTAAATTTTTATAAATTATACTAAAAGATAGAGAATAAAGAACTGAACGAAAGAAACTATTTCAATATAATACAATGTTGACTGATTCGAGTTTTATAAGACCATTATAATTGGAAAATGACTATTTAGACAAGCCTAAAATGTCCATTCGATAATAATCTTCTTTCAAGATTCAGAATCAAAGGTTTCAAAACTGAATTTTATTTATGCGACAATTTATTCTCTAGAAAAATGGTAAAACAATATGATACTTTCGAGGTGAAACGCAATTCTTACATAATGACTTTTGATGATTTTTCAAAAGAAGGAAATAGAGTGCTACAAATTTTACAGGATATTTTATGCTGTTTTTTTTTTCATAGGAGTTTGATTGTAGTAAAAAGTCTGTATTGGCTAACTTTTGAAAGAAAGAGTATTGAACAATGAAATTTTAGACTTGTGGGTTTCAGATATCAATGTCTTGAGTCCACAAGAAAAAAAAAGACAGAGTTTTCTCATCGACTGTTTCATAGTCTCATAATTTCTTTTTTTTTAGTTTCTGATGATCAATTTGTCTATTGTATTGCATGTGCCAATCATCGTATCTATGTTGCTAAACGTCGTCAAGAATCATCGACACTTGCTTGAAAAAGAAATGATAATCATTTAATTATTTTCTTTTTTTGTCTTCTATAATTCATGCTAGTTTTCTTTCCATAATGATTATATGTAAAATAAAAAAATAAAAGAAAAAAAAAAAAAAACAAACTTCATTTTTATTTTAAGATAATGACTGAAAAAAAATTTCTTTTTGTTATTCCACCGGAACATGTTCGACGTAAGAGAAATGATTGAACAATATTTAATATGAAATTTTTTTTTTCATGCAAATAGATTTTGGTAAAGCTTTACAAGTTTTAACAAAACTCGGTGAAGAAATTTATATTGAATTAATAACAAAAACGAGTGGTGTAAATAGAATATGATATTTCAAATGAAAGATTTTTGTTTTTTTTGAATTTATTTCTTGATTTATTTAGTTAAGTTTTCGTACAGCAAATCAATCACGATCATCATATTCATGTATTACATTTTATCGAGAGTTTTTTCAAGAATGGCCACAAGATGATTTACAAAAAGAAAAACTTAAATGTCGAATTTCAGCTAAAGTATAAATTCTATATTCAGTCATATTTTACTCGAAACATCTTTCTAATGACACAAGAAGCATTCTATTACGTCAACTTGAGGATGTGCAATGTTGGTGTAGATATTGAAATATTGATAATGAGTTACCGAACTAGCAGACTGATTACATCAGTATCCGCGTTTGCTAAGACATTGAGACAATAACTTTATCAACAACATATCTTTTTTTAATAGCACTGCGTTTCAATGCTGCAGTGAACACTAATGCTAGTGTGTTTGTGTATAGTAACTACGGTCACACAGAAATCTCCTCAGGCGTCCCTTTCTGTTTTCATTTTTGCAAAGGTTCATATTTCGACAAAGTTGAAATACTGAAATTAAGTGACAATTCCTACTATGAAGAATTTATTTTGTATCGAAAGATGAACTAATACAACTTCGAATTGACTTTAAAAAATTCAATTTTTGATCAAGCTTGTTTCTTTTATCGAGATATAAGAGTTCAAAGTTTGAAAGTTTGCCAGTACCGGACAGTGACCGAGACAAGGGGGAAGGAGCGAAAATGCCGTACTTCTTGTACTTCCAGACTATGTGATAACTGTGCATCAGATCTCTTTAGCTATTTCAAGTCTACTATCGGCCTGTGTTACGGCATATTAGCCGGAGTCCAGCTTACTTAAGTCAATCTCACCCTAAAGCCCAAATACTTCACGGTACTTCAAAGTTGGAAGTACCGTGAAGTATTTGGGCTTTTTTGTCAGATAGACTTACGTAGACTGGACTCCGGCTAATATACCGTAACACAGGTTGATAGTAGACTTGAAATAGCTAAAGAGATCTTATGCACAGTTATCACATAGTCTGGAAGTACAAGAAGTACGCTGAAGTACGGCATTTTCGCTCCTTCCCCCTTGGACCGAAATCAAAAGAATAAATATCATCGGAGGCAGAAGTTCAAAAAGTCACTCCGTCAATCGTTATTTAGAACTCCTTATTGCTTCTGTGTTTTTATGCCTTAATCAATTTCATGCTTGAGTTCCATGAAAAACTGCAGTGACTATTTGTTTTATATTAAAATATATTTGTTTCTCTATTTAGCGATGTATGTCTGCAGTACAGGCTGTTTTATCAAGTAAATTAACACGACTTGAGCTTGTTTTCGATGATCGAAAATCGAATTTATCATTTACACTTCATTGTCGATATAGTAAGTTTATTTTAAATAAAAAAATATTTAGAGATTTTTATTCTAAATATTACTCATGGATAGATATTATTAAAGTTCATTCATGTTTTTATATTGATTGTGAAAAACTTCAAGCACGTTTTGATAAACAATCATATAAAAATTGTGTATCAATTATGAGTAAAACATTACAAGATTTAACAGCTCATTTTCCAGCTAAATGGGATGAAATAACTATTCGTGCAACAAAAGATCAATTTATTATTAAAAAATGTGATGAAATTGTTCATGATGGTTGGTAAAATTTAGAAGAAAAAAAAAAAAACAAGAAAAAAATCACTCAAAGAATTTCATTGTTATCTAGATGACAGTGTTGCTTATGGTATGAATTTTCAAGTTGTTTGTGAACCAAGAGAATTTATTGGTTATGATATACAATATAAATCAGATATTACATTTTGTCTACGAGAATTTAAAGTAAATCGTTCTATTTTTTACATTCTTTTTGTTCTAACAAAAATAAAAAAATATATTTCTTTCAGTTCTTATTAGGTTTAGCTGATTTACTCAATTTACCTATGACAATATATTTCGATAGTCGTGGACGGTAAATAATCAGCTATTGATTAAACGGATGATCGGAAAGTTTCTAAACAAATTATTTATTTGCTTGTAAACCACTAGAAAACTATTTCTTACAAATCAAAAATTAGAATTTTATACTCATTTTTTGAATATAGACTTAAAGATCTTGTTTCAATTTTTGTTTGAGAATAGCGAAATTATCTTTATTAAGACAAAATATTACTGTGAATGGAAAATCGTTTTACATTGAAAGACCTTCTTCAAAAAAATGTTTGTAACCTCGCTTGAGTAAATGCTATAGTTTAGTTCAATAACATATTTCGTAGAGAAGTATTTACTCTACAAAACGAGCGACTCCGACAATTTTTAGCATGTTCAAAGGATTTTCAGAACGTTCGTGGAAAATCCTTTCTAGCAAGTCAAAAGTTAATAAACATCTTGCCGAAAGAAACTTTTCAGTCATCATTTAATATTATTTATGAATTAAAAAAAATTTTTTTTTATTCTATATAGGCCAATTATTTTTTGTTTCGATGCAGAAGAATTTTATTTTGATGGTACTTTTGTATTTGCTACTATTGCCAATCGAGAAGGTGAAGTTGATGCATCCTTTAGTATGAGTCAATCAAATGTAAAGTATGAAGATGAATTTAGTCAATAAGAATTTCGACAAAATTATTCTTCTAGTGATACTTCAACAATGGATGAAGATGATCTTGTTTCTTATCGGCAACATACAATAAATACAACTGGCGCGAATCGAGGAGGAAAAAAACGACCTGCACCATCAACATCAGCAACGAATACAAATCCAATTGATGAAGAACCTGATTTTGATGAAGATAATCCACCAATTAATCCTAAGCAACGAGTAAGTTCTTCAGAAAATACAATTTCAATTAAGTGAAATATGAAAATTTATTAATTGTTTTTTTTTCGATAGATCAGTACGACATACGATAAAAACACTACGAGTACAGAATTTGGAGATACGACATATACAGTATTGAGTCAACAATCAATTGTTGGATTACAACAATCAGAAGATTTTATGGCTGATATGACTGATGATGAAGATGAAGAAAACTAAAAAGATTTTTGTGATCATTTTTTATATGTATAATAAACTCTGAAAATCTGTTAAAAACAGTTTAAAAAAAAATAAAAATCTATTCCTTCGTTAAACTTTTGAACAAACTATTTTATTGAAACAATATTGATATAAAAATATTCAACATTCAAAAAATAACAAAAATATTTAAGCTAATGACACATAATATGAAATTTTCCACATATTAGTAATAAAAAATATTCAATTTATTTTTCGTCTGTTATTAAATTACATGAATAGATTCTATTTTATCAGAATCAAAATTATCACTATCATAAACAAATTGATAATGAATCAGAAGAGACGTGAGGGCATGTACTTCAAAAAGAAAAAAAAGAAAACTAATGTTAACATAAAGTCATGAAACTATTTTAAGCAGATAATTTTGGTCACATGAGATAGTACTTTCAAAGCACAAATCGTAGGTTCCTTCGTAAAACAGACAAACATAAAGGATGACATACATGCAACACAATCAATAAATGATTTATAATATAAATATAAATGTTTATTTGGATTTACAAAAGTTAGATTCGTTGATACTGACAAAAAACAACTATAATGCACAATAATATGGCTTTGAAAATGATGATTACATATGTAATAGCAAATAAATGGAAGGATTATGCCTTTTCACGCGTCTATTCACATATAATAACTACTAAAATAACATCGTCTGATATAAAATAGAGCGGATATTCCTTTCTAATTATGGTCTTATTCATTTGAAAACATATACAGAAAAAACAATAAAAGCTGGATGATCACAACAATTAACTATCGAACTATGCATCAAACAACTAAAGAAAATTCCTATCGCAGACGATTTTGACAGCGCCGGATTCCGAATGTAATGAAAGAAAAATTAATCAAACATATAATTTTGTTTTTTTGAAATCAGAATGTTTTATTTATCTTCGCAGTACTGTATTTCCTTTGACAATGATGAAAACATTATTCACGCTAGACATAGTAATCAACCAACTGTTTTGTATAATAAATCATATCAACAAATAATGAATAATAATACTAAGAAGGAATCGAAATGCGAATTTTTCTCGACTATAAATATTTGATAATTCAAATTGCATGACACACATTTCCAATCTCTACAAATCTTGGGTATTTATTAAATGAGATGTTGATTGGATATTTAATATACGTTCGGAATATCGAAAGAGACTATCTATTCGAAGTTTTATTTTATGACTGTTGCCTTCTACAGATCTCTTTTCATTATCGCACTAGGTAGATAAAGATGATGAGTTATATCTATATGCACTTGTTATACAATATTGATACTTTCATTGAAGCAATTTTTTTAGAGTTCAACCAGGACATCTTCCTTATCAACAATTGAAATATGCGGCAGCTTGTCATTCGGTGCATCAAATGACACTTTGCTTATTCATGATTTATGCTTTGAATTCATTGGATATGTTCGTTTTTCAATTTTGTCTCTTTCATTCAATAACATGGTAATAAATCAAGATATTTAGAATTAGAATCAGTGCAAATTTTGACCTCTAAAATGATCTTTTATAAGTATTATAAGTTTTATATGGACTTGTGAGTTATTCAAAAATAAAATTTTCATTAGCATCTTGAATTGATACAGTAATTTCCTTATCACATCTATCAGTATTTTACTATCAACATACCAAATATTAGTCTGATATACAGTATTCTTCTCCCATGCGGAATCATGATACACAACTCTGAAAGAACGAATATCTATTTTTGTGAGTTCAGACGTATAGAATATGGCGAAATGATTTCAAAATTTCGAAAAATCAATCTAATCTTCGGATGAGTATCGCTCATGTCGCACTACCGCCAGTCAACAGTCAATGTAGCATCTATGTGATGAAAGAGGAAAACAAAGCTTAATTCGCGTAAACATGATATCACCTGTTGACGCTAATAGCCTATTATGTCGAACGGTTTGCCGATAGTTTTTGTTCGGTAAAACACTGTTTGTGCAGTTTATATTCTCTAAACATAAGTTTTAATTGATATTATTGGATAATTCTTTTTCTAAATTGCTTTGTACGTATAGCTACTAAATTATTAGAATTCTTAAATTGAAGTAAATGTTCTGAGATCGAAAACTTTATTCTGAGGAATAAAACTCAGTGCTAATTCAGGATTGTGAAAATTTTTCTTTATAACGCAGTTTTTATTTAAATTTAATTTTAACAGTCATTTTATTTTCACAAATTCGAGTATGTTGGAGATTTTAAGATATATTGCGTATATTTTTAATTACCTCGAACACTAAAATAGGTACTGATTCATTTTACACAATATTTTTTTTTGTTCTCATAAGAATTTGTTGGATACAGAATGGTAAAATATGGAATAGTTATCAATTGGTGTAATCAAACTAAATAGACACAGGTAGACTTGTTATCTATTATTAATATCTTACATATTTTGTACACTACTAATTGAAAATAAGATCAATTAATTTTGTATCTATATTCGGATAGTAATTTCATTGGTTCGAAAAAGTTCAATTGCGTCGAAAGAAAAAAAACAAGCACCTCCTTGAAAGGAAACAAAAAAAAAAAGCATTCGATGAATCATCATCAAACATCTGTGTATATGTCTAATATAGTTTATTTTAGTTTGAATGAGTGATTCATTAAAGAAACGAATAATAGAGTTATAATTTACGTTTGTTGAAGTATTACATACACCTGGAATGAATGAGTAAATGTTTTCGAATGTCTTTTGCATGATCAATTTTTTCGCTTAATTTAATTCATACATTATTATTTGTATTCACATAAAAGAAAAAAAAAACCGATGTTTTTCAATAACAGTTATATGCCGCAACGATCATCAAGTGAACAATGTCTTGCAACATCAGCACCACCAAATGTTGGTCCTTCGCAAATTTTACCATTTCTTTATTTGGGTTCACAGGAAGATGTTTTATCAACTAAAGTAATGCAGGTAGAAATCAACAATTTTTCTATGTTCTCTAGTCATATGTGTGTTTTGTTTCTTTTTCGCTTTCGTTTTCTATAGGATCATCATATAACACATGTTATCAATGTAAGCATATCAGGACAGCGAGCACCTTTTCTTGATGAAAATGATGATGAACATTTTCTTCGAATACCTGTTAATGATTGTCTCAATGCACAATTATTACCATATTTTGATCAAGCATTTTCTTTTATTGGTAAATGTGACTTTCTTTTTTGTTTTTGTCTGAAAAGACAATATTCCTATAGCAGATGTTTTCCCTCCATGAAAAATGTTTTACTATATGATATGAATAATATTACGTGATGAAACATTTTTCATGAAAGAAAAATACCTGCCATGCCTATAGATACAGATTTAAAAAACGTAATTTCTTTTCTTTGTTTTTTAGAAAAAGCTCGACTTAATAATGGACGTGTATTTATTCATTGTTTAGGTTTGTCATTTGTTTTTTTTTATGTTTCTTTTTATTCATAAATGATTTGTTTTTTCAGCTGGTATCAGTCGCTCACCAGCTTTAGCTGTTGCTTATATAATGCGTCATTTAAATCTATCTGTTGATGATGCTTATCGATATATAAAAGCACGTCGATCACATATATCACCGAATTTTAATTTTATGGGTCAATTATCTGAATATGAACGTAGTTTACCATCATCAACAAAAATATCAACAACAACACCAATAGTAAAATGTATAACCATAGAACCACCTTTAAATGATCGTCGTCGTTTTATACAAGTTGAAGGTAGTAGTTCTCTTAAACGTGAACATAATAATGATCAACCAAAAATTTTAACACGTCCAAAAGGTTTTAATTTTGATTTGGTTAATACACATAGACCACAATCATTATTATCACCATCATCTGGTATAGCTAATCTATCTGTTGAATCACCTCAACCACAACATACATCATTACCATCAAAATTATTACGTCCAAATAGTATAACATTAAAACGTTCATCACCAACAGATGAATTTTATCAACCGTCAGAATTAATAAATAGTCGTTGTAATAATGAATTAAATTTAACAAATAAACGTGTTAAAACATTACCACGAAGCACAGATACATCTCCATTATTTGAAAATAATGATTTAATAAATACATTTTTTGAAGAAACATCAACAGTATCGAAATCACCTCATCGATCGAATTCAACACAATCACTTGATTTAGCTACTGAATCATCATCATCACCAATAATCGCAACAACAACAACATCAAATACAAATAAAAGTCGAACGAATTCATTAAGTTCAAGTCGCGAATTACTTGTTTCATAGTAGTTAGTATTTATTTTGTTTATCTCTTTCATGTAAATTAATTAAGAATGTTATGTCTATGAATAGATAGAGTAGCTTTATTTACATAAGAATTATTAAATTTCTTTTCTTTTCCTTGTTGCTGTTGTTGTTTGGTGTGTGTGTGTGTATATACATATATATATATATATTTATATAAATGATATGATTTCAATCTTTTCTTTTGTTTCTTTTCTCTGATGTACTTTTAATGTTGTATTTAAGTCATATGTTCTCATTGTTTTTTTTTTGTTTTCTAAATATTAATGGTTTTATTTTGTCTTTATTGTGTGGTGTGATGTTGTGCCGTATGTATATTAGCGTGATATCACGCAATGAAAAATTTAATTTAAAATAAAAAAAAAAAAAGTAAAGAGAAACTCATTGATGAGTTTCAATTAAAGAATTATTTTAGTTAAACTTTATTTTGTTTGTACTATGAAAATGATACTGAATTTAAAATCAAGGTCAAATTAGATCCGAAGTCATGATAAGTATTACATCGTTTTTATTGGAATGTAGGGAAGGTCATGACATAGACTATATATTTTTAATTTAATAGTATCTATCACCATAAAGATAACTATTAAGATTATAAAATAATATATCAAATAAAAATAACATTTCAAAAGTTGAAATTGACAAATAAATTATGTTTAATATCGATGCTTATTTTCATTAAATTTTACTATTTTTTTCTACTACGACATTTTAAAATATTTTACTGCCTCATTCTTGTCTTTGATTTAGTTAGTAAATATTAGTCTTATAGTGACAAATTTCTATTTAATAACGTTATACGATATGACAGAACGTGCATTTTACATTTATGTATATGTCTAACCAAGTTAATGCAAATATATAACGTTATTCAAAAGTAAATTGATGAATAGGTGTTCATTCTTTTTACGATTTATAAATAAATGTTGATAGTATATATACATAAAAAGAACATATGAGCAAAAAAAAAGACTATATTGATGTCTACAAATAAATGTTTTATTGATAATTCTTTTCAGTAATAAAATTTCAAAAAAACAATTTCATCACCATGAGATCTATTGTCTTAGCTATAAACAGATATGAAAATATTTTGTTCAAAGAGAGAAAAATTCCAGGAATATGATAGTAATAGAGCCAGGGTGGTCTCGCTCATTCTAAGCGAGATTTTGAAAGCTTAGATTAATGTGAACTCAACACACTCAATTCACCACTAGCATATGAATAGCTCTAATCAAAAGGAAGTCCTCTTAGATGAGTGCATTTCCACCACTTTCTATGTTTCATCTGGTATTACTTAGTTTGATGAAGAATTGAAATAAAGCTTTTAATAATCTTCAGTATGAATATTTATTTCGTTTACACATAGAAAAAATACGTATGATTTCTTGTTAAGAAAGTTTTCAATGGTTTTTTTTGTGTCATTAAAGCATGGAATTTTGTCGAGCTGCTTTTATTGGTTTTAGCAATATTTAAACATTGAACTGGTACTAAGTACAACTTATCGAATAAAAAAAAACACAGGAAGACAATATTGAACAATCAGTAATTGCTATAAAAATGATCAAAGAAAGTGTGATGATTTATAAGGAAATTAGCTCAATTGAGTTTTAATAATGTGTTTGTGCACATATGAAAAGAAAATGATGATAGAAACTATAGTTTAGATTTTTTTAAATGATTTTAATTTACACTAAGATATTATTGATTATCAGTTCATACACCCATTCCTTGATGCAAATCAAACGAATTATGTATTGATAGAAAGTTTGTGAAAAATACTTAAAAAACTTCTAAAAGGGTCATTTATCAAAAATATAAAAGAAACAAGTTGTTGTTGTTTAATATCATTAAAATATTATGCTTTTCACGGACTATAAATTCATGTATATTTTGCTAGGAGAAAAAAAAAAGTTTCGAATATGTTTTCAATCAAGAAAAGTTTGAAACATACATAGATCAAAGCCATTTTTGTTTTTATTGATTCAAAATCTATTATATATTTTTATGGAAAAGATGATTATTATCATCGAAATTACTCAATACCAACAATATAGTGATTTTTCTTGACGAATTTTACATGTAATTATAGCCGATGAAAATCATCATACTTTAATGATATTCAACAAGAACTTGTTTCTTTCATACTTTTTGTCAATGATTCTTAAAGAAGTTTTTCAAGTATTTTTCATAGGCTATTCATACAAATGTAATTCGTTTAATTTGCATTAAGTACGAGGTTTTGTAATCAATGATTCACGTATGTAAACGAAAGTCATAATCTACAGTTTCTATTATCATCTTCTTTATTTCTATATTCCTAAAAATCATCATCCTTAATTTAATTATGTTCTATTGTTAAATTTTTGCCATCGTTCTTGCTCTAATAAATCATTAGTTTTCAAATATTTCTTTTCACTATCTAATAAAACCAATAAATTTCCTAATGTTCGACATGATGGTTTAAGTGTTATTTCTCTAAATGCACTTAATGCTCGTTTATCACGTCGAAAAGCATTAGCTGTTGTATTTGGTCTTGATTGAGATTTATTTTCAACTTGTGTTCTTTTAGTAGTCGGTGGTGCAGATTGATTTCGTTGCGTTCTAACCGTATGAAATGACATTGGTGTTTGAATTCGAAAATTATCTGTTAGTCCAATTGGTGAATCATTTAATGTGTCATATATTCGATCAAGTTGTAAACGTTTCCAATAAATTTCTCGATCATATCTTCGTCGAATTATTGTTTCTTGTCGTTTAAGTTGATTTAAACGTAATTCAAGTTGTGTATTTTCACGACGGTTTAAACGTATCATATGATCACTTAATTCAATTAATCGAAGTGATTTCTAAGATGAAGTACACTTGTGTTTTCTTCTTATAAAGAAAATTCACTTTTTAAACTTACTAAACGTTGATTTTTTGTCGAACTTGGATCTTCTAATTCATATACAGCAGCCATTGTATGTTTGTTTAGAAATAATTTTGATAAATTGGAAATAAGAAAAAAAGAAAGAGTAAGAAAAACTTAAGCAGCTTAACCGATATTTCGAAGCCAAAGAAACTTCTTTTTTAGTAATTAATTGACATGAATGGATTGTTGACAGCTGTTTGTTTCCTTCTTTGAAGTAGTTTACAATCTGTTTCATAAGTTTATTCGACAGAGAATTTATTTCTTGTGTCTTTCTATTTTTTCTTTAGATCTCTAATTGTGTCGGCTAGCGTATGCTGATTCAAAAAAAGTCTTAAAAATACAGGATTTTGTGCTCTATGTCGGTCACTTATTGAAAAAAATGTTTTTGAAAAGTATATTCATTCTGTGAAACGATGATTTTTCATGGCGTCTGGTGAAAAATTTATTTTTGAATAAAACAGTCTAAATGGTCACTAGAAAAGAAAAATCGGAACGATTACTTTGAAGAAAACTTATAGTTAAACAGTTATTAAAAGTTTCCAGCAATCTTTCTTTTTTATTTTGATTGCTGCACATAGACTATCGAGTAGATATGGATCTTTTCATTTTTATATCGACAAGAGAAATGCTTTTAAAAAACAAAGTAGACTATTTTGTAGAGGAATGAATTCTTTATCGAATAGGATTAGAAACCGATTTCAAAATGCCACAAAAAAGGTAATATAAATGGGTTCTTTATACTATCGATCGCACGATTTTACTGAAAAAAACAATATTTATTTGATAATAATTCAAATCGATTACATGAATTATTTTGCTATTTAGGGCATACCATAGTAGTGGTATCGGTACTATAAAATCCTATAAGTTAGAATGTCCGAGGAAATTTTCTTTTTGTGTATACTGAGAGCTGATATTGAGTGCTATAATTCTAAAATATGTTGAACTTTGTTGTTGACTTTGACACTTTTTTCTTCAGAATGCACAACAACTAACTACACACATGTAAAAAAACAACCAAGACACGTGTCTTCACATGTATAAAGACTCATAGTCATCAAAGGAGGCAAACAAGAGAAGATAAAGAAAACAAAAGAGAAGAAAACAAAAAAAATGCCTAAGACAGTGTAGCCTAATGTTTTCAACGCGGATCATAAGACGATCCAAGCTGCTCACCTCTGCTTTGAATTATAAATAAGGAATACTTTTCCTTCTATATCAGACTGCGTACTGCAGTGTATGTTGAGTCAACAGTTATTTATGGTAAATTATACTCTACTTTCGAGAGTCAATGTTCCGCGCCGTAGAATTGTTGAAGTATGGTGTGAATGTAGGGTTGTATGTGTTCTCTTTTCCCGCATCCACAGCTACGTCCGCCCGCACCCCGCATCTACATCCACCACACCCACACCCACACCCTGTTTCAAAATAGATTTTAATTCGTTTCCGCTTCTTGTGCCATTTTGCGAACCAACACAGAGCCATCAAACTCTACATGGTTGGAGATGGTCGAACATTTTTGATTATCGAACCAGTTACTATGAATATCTTTCTTTTCTCTTATACAATTTTCGCCAAAATTTTTAGGGCGGGTGTGGGTGGGTGTGAGTGTGGATGTTAGTATTTATTCAACAGTGAGTCACACTACACCTACACTTACACCTCGATTGTTATTCGATTAACGTTCAGTGAAGAGTCATATTCCAGTTTGACCATTCGTTTCCTCCCCTTTTTTTTTGTATGTTTACGATTATGATTTTTGAAGAACGTGTTTTTATAGACAGCGGATAGAAACAACAAGGATGAGTCTGTTGATATAGGGAAATTTTCAAGTTCTTGTTATTAGATCAGCGCATGATTCCAACCTTTTCCAAAGAAGCTGTGTGACATATCTTGATACGACCGTCATGTATTGTATATACTGGCAGAAGGATGAATAAAAAACACGGCCATTCAGCAAGACAGAGCATGTATATTTATACTAATAAGTCGGTGCGTCACCGCAGACGGCTGTTTAGATATTTCTTTCCGCTCCAAGTTTAAAATTTGTACGGATAGATGCGTGTAGAATATTTTTACGTCGTGAAGGAATAATCGTCACAATCTCAAGTTGAAATAGTGGAATAACCAAGAAAAAAAAATATTATCACAGTTTTGGAAAGCTTTGTATTATTAGAATTCGAGTGTTGCACTTTTCAAATGATGTAATTTACCTGTGTATTGACTAGTTTTTCGATTTTAAGTTTCCTTTTGCCTTTGTAATGCTTTCTTAATGCATTTCGTGTTTTTCTTATACAGTATGAATTATTAGTAAGTGATATATGAAAGTCATCAGGTTACTTATTATATTATGACTAGTCGCACGCACATTTTGAAATCCTTGTTAATTAAAAACTAACACAATATTGTCTCAGGATCGTTTAGCATGAACTCTTATGGACGAGGACTGAAATCATGATTATTCATTCAATTTCTACTACGATTGTCTCAATCAAAAAAAACGCCAAGATAGCGAGCGAAATCGAACGAATAGTTAAAATTCCAAAGTTCGATTTGGTATCACTTCCTATCTAGGGTATTCTTTTTCTTCATACTCTGAGTAATCTATGTATAGATTTGCCCTGTAACTGATAATTTCTCTGTAATATGATCGTTTGATACTATTTCTTTTTATTTCCCTTCACAGTACATGAAAGTTATGCACACCAACTCTTCTAAATAAAAGACTTATAAAATAATACCACTGCTACTTGAATCCAATGTTATACATATATAAACAGTAAAAATAATAGAACTTGTATCTGAGTTCTTCAATAAAAAGCTTATTATTGCTACGGTGCATATTGAGAAACAAAGAAGAGGTAGGTATAAATGTAGATGCGGCTCTTGTCTGCATCCATGCACGCACACACATATTACGAACTAAAAAGAAATAATTTCAATAAATATTCATAGGAATAGTGAGAAATCTTAGCGTCCACCGATCGAAAAATTATTACCAATTATTGAAGCAAGTAAAATTGAAAATAAAATGATTCGAACATTCCTGAATACTGTTACGCTAATTAGATGATCATTAGTATCAAAGCATGACAAATTTTAGTTATTAAGAAAGGAATTCATCGATGCTGCTATGCATGTGGAACTTTGTCAGAATAAAATCTTCTGAATGTATTGACAGATTAACGAAGAAACAGGTTCAGTTCTTGTGCTTGAGATGAAGATTAGTCAAACCTAAGAACCACAACTGAATCAATTACAATTAGGTAGGCATCGATATGTATATATATATATATCGGTGATCACGAACGAAGAAAAAAAGAAAACGAAATACCAATATGAGAAGCTGTTGTGACACAGATGACTAGTCTTTATAGCCTCTTCAACACTTACTGGGAATACTCAGGAATGTTGTGGAATCTTAAAAACATAAGGTACGCTAGATTTCAGAATTTCGCTATTCACCCTCAACTTTCAATCTGATTTCGCAACATCACTTTGACTGTTTTCTTATCACATGCGCTTGATGATTACTTTTTAGTTCGGTTTCAACGACATAATCGAGAGTTATGCAGGCATCATCAATGTACAACCAATATACCTTCTGAGCAGGATCGAAATCTAGATCATGTAGCTCGATTTTCAATCATAAATTCTAAACTCATCATCACCTACAACTTGAAAAAATAAAGGCTCTGTACGAAACCATCATAGTACAATACAGAACCCGTATATTTTTTGCGTGTAGGCGTCCAGATGTTTGACAAGCCTAAACAATTTGTGTGTTTAGCTAATGGCCTCTTTCAGTAAGTAGAACTCGATATTAAAACAAATACCTTTCGTTAAGTTGAGAAACCATATAAATTATGCGGACTGGTTGGTTCTTTCGGAATGAGAAGCTCAATATTTCTTGTAGAGCATATTAACCAATGAATAGTTGTTTGATGGTGAATGTCTTACATTCATAAGAGAGTGTGAATCAATATTTATAATAAACATTACTCGTATAATCGGATAAATTATGCGATAAAATAAATGAATCCTTGCTGAGAGGTATATAAATATCTGCTAGTAATGCATAAATAAAAATAAGAAACATTGTGCAATACAAATACTTAATACGACAGTAATCATGCGCTTTCAGCTGGTATGTCTCGTAATGATTTTCTTGATCAGGACAATGAATGCCAGATCAATGAGAACTGATAATGATGACAGTACAGAGACTGAATTACAAAAATATTTGGCTAGCCGTTTTTATTCCGACGACCAAGACAACTCGTTGGAGAAAGTTAAATTGAGAGACGAAATCTCTCAACCACAGCCAAAACCAGAAACAACGGGTGCTGCGAATCTCTTCAATCTGCCTAATCTCTCAGAAAATAAACGAAAGGATATTCATTTGGTAGAAGGTGATATCGCAGTGTCTCGTGGTCGCAATGCTTACCAAGTATCAGGCAAATGGTCGGGTGGTACCGTTCCATATGAGTTTTCCTGGGGTTATACGACACAGGAACAGAACACCATCAAAGCAGCTATGGCAGCCATCAGTTCAGCTACAAACAACTGTATCAAGTTTGTTCCCCGAGGTAGCCATCCAGTCTGGCTGCGCATCTATCCCGGCGAAGGGTACGTCAGTATCTTCTCTTCGTATGTTGAGTCTTGAGCGTTTTTTTTTTGACAGTTGTTGGTCCTATATGGGCAGAACGAAAGACAACGGAGCTCAAGATGTATCATTGGAACGGCCCGGATGTGTTTATGAAGAAGTGGCTATTCATGAATTCTTGCATGCTTTGGGATTTGCTCATGAGCAAACACGACCTGATCGCGATAAATACGTCAAGGTCTATCCAGAGAACATAATATCAGGTAGGTCGATGGGTTTTCTCAGTAGATTAAACGAGGCTCGTTTTTTCTTTCAGGTATGGAGTATAACTTCCAACGTTACACAACCAGCGAAATCAACACACTCGGCGAACCCTATGACTATGGTAAGCGATCAGCAGTCTTTTCATTTTGAGATAATTATTTCTAGGCTCAATTATGCACTATCACAATGATGCTTTCTCAATAAATGGCAAACCAACCATTCGACCATCGTTGAGCGGCTACGAAAATTGGGAACCATACATGGGTCGACTTGGCAAGCTGAGTTCAGGAGATATTCGAAAGCTGAAGAAATACTACAGCTGTGGATAGAATTCGAGACGTTCGACAGTATATTTTTATGAACAGAATATCTTTTTTTTTTTCATGAAATAAATAATCAAGCCGAATTTACTTATAGCTCAAAGAATGTATATTTTTCTGAAAGCGAACAATCACAAAAGTTGTTAAAGTTTTCGAAAACAGATGTAAGCCTATGCAGATAAAATCATGCAAAAAGATTTCGATAAGTTTCGATTAAAGTACTATCGGCTTTGTCTATATGATTTAGCGGCAAGTTCCTATTTCCTTGAAATTTTGAAAAAGGGCGACAACATGAAAATTCGATGAAAACTCATCCCACAGCTTTTGTTGGAATGCATGGAATTGAAAAATTAAAATCTCGATCATAAGATGAGTGAAGCATGGATGTGTACGGATGTAACTGAGACTGTGGCTTTGGACAGGTGAGTTGACGAGAGTGTCGATGCGAGATGAAGATGTACGCTTCGCAGAAGAGAAGATTCAAACTTACACCGACACTGTAACGCTGCCCATTCATTAGATTTCATACATGATATTCAATCTTTCCCTATCGTTTACTCGTATATTACATATATATTGTCCTCACCTTTCTATTCTTACCGCCGCTGTCCTTACCTCATTGCTCTTCTATCTCTGTTCTCTCCTTAGCCTCATCTTCTTTCTTTTCATTCTCTTTTCTTTTACTTGCGTAAAATTATTCAAAATAATGAATATTTATATATTGAACATGTGTTTTGTTACCTGAATTCTTGTAGAATTATTATACGTATAAATTGATAATATTAATTTCATTGATGATAGATGCAATAGTTGTTTTGTACGCAAATC
This sequence comes from Rotaria sp. Silwood1, assembly GCA_905250075.1. Taxonomy (NCBI): domain Eukaryota; kingdom Metazoa; phylum Rotifera; class Eurotatoria; order Philodinida; family Philodinidae; genus Rotaria; species Rotaria sp. Silwood1. The sequence goes on from CAJNOP010000239.1 coordinate 190,428, forward strand.
AGGATTGCTAAATCTTTCGATATGAAGTACTACTAGTATTATTTCATGATAACAAATATGTATGTATGTATATATGTGTGTGACATAGTTTGTCATGAAAAAGGAATTCAAGTTTTGAAGACTAGTCAATGCTATATATTCGATTGCTAATAATATACAAAATAATAGTCATTTATGTTCTATTTTTTTATTTATATAGTTTTCTTACGAAGAGATATTATTTAACTAATCCATATTTTTTTTATACGAATGAATGCTTAATGCTGGTGTGAAAGATAAAACTTTGTTTTTGTTTCTGATCAAAAACCTTTTTCAGAGTATGGGTGCATATGTAGATGGAGAGAACGTCCATACCCTATCTGGACCCAATACAGCGTCTTGCATAACGATTGAGTTAAAGCCAATGATTGAGAACAACTTTATGATCGAGTTAATTACCATTTTCTATTATGTTTTGTTGAATAACGAAATCAAAAAGAAAATCATAATTAATTGACTTGTTTTCGTGCATAAATGCAAAAGTTCTTGTGAATGTGAATAAGAAATTGATCAAAATGATTGAGGATCATGGTGACCCTGTAGAGAAAATATTCAAACAAGTAAATTTCGTGAACATTCTTGTGTTTAATGTTGATTAGAATGTTAATATTACTTCATACAAGAAAGTATATCTCGTGCTATTCAGAATTTTTTAAAGCACTCTTTAGTCCTTTTTCCTGTCAACCTTTCTACGGCTAACTTAAATAACAATCAAATAAAGCCCGTCGGTGTAAATATTGCATGTAAGCAAAGATATTATAAGTTTCCAAGGACATATTACAAATTGTGTCGATGTCGTTTTTTCTGTCATTCTCTGAATATATACATGTTTACTACTGCAAAAATAAAACTTTTGACTAATTTAAGATTTGTCTATTCATCGTTCTTTCAAGAAAAAAATTTGATGTCTAATAGATTTTTCACTTCATCTTATCATCATTTATAATACTATTAAGAGACAAACAAAATCCTTGGAAACAAAAATTCAATCATCATTTATGATTAGAGAACTGTAATACGAACTCCAATTCTTGTAAAATTCTATTAATGATTATATAATATATGAATATAGGATAGCAAATTGAGATAACATGTATCCATTTGTGAAACTTAATTACTTCCGTTGAAGTCCTTCAGGCATCTGTATTTATTATTCTTCAAATGACTTTCCAACGTCAATCAAACAGAGATCATAAATCATTCGATTGGTAAATTACTCAATAGAAGATTGTTCTAGTTTTTTTTTCACTTAAATTGGAATAAATGATCTAGAAAATTATTCAAAGATGAATAAACTTTTTCTTAAATTTTTCATTAGATATTGTTGACGTCAAAGAGCACAAAAGTCAAGGAATTGAAGATGTACCTTCCCTGAATAATTTAACTTGTAAGATTTTAATTTTTTTTGTAAAAATTTTGTGCAGTCATTGGTTTGGATGTCGCGCATCTACAAATCGAATTGATTCTCATTTGTATATGGAAATTATAAAGTAAATTATCTTGGGAAATGAGAATATAATGTATTTTTGACGAAGTCATTACCAATAGTTCTATTGGTTTATTAATGAAACAAAGAGAAAAAAAAAAAAGAAGAAAATTTTTCTTCTTCTTCATCTGTTCTCTCGTTGTGTTCCGTTTTTTTGATGACTCACCGTTTGCTGTCAAATTCATTGATCAAAATAGTCAATTCCAAAATATATTAAATAGCATTAATGCCAACTGTTAAAGTTATTGATTTGTATGTGTAACTCTTTATCTTTTTTTGTACATAAAATATTTTCTTTATATATTATCTTAATAGATATCGTCATAAATTATTGGATAATGATTTTGGTATCGAATGGATAAATGATTTGAATGATAAATCAAAAGAAATAATTACTGAAGAAACTTCTAATGATCAAGATTTGACTAATAATGATAGTCGGATAAATATAAAACTTTGTCGTTCAATTATTCAAGTTCGATCTATTAATAATAATGCAACACGTCTTCCAGTACATATTTGGAGATCACTTGCTAAGGTTTCAAATTGTTATTTGTCTTTGATTAAAGTAAGTATAAAATTTCTTATTTAGATTGTACCTGGTGATATTGTGATTGAATTAAATGGTGTAAGCACAGCTGGACAAACAGTAGTTGAATGTAATTTAAATTAGATTATTTCTCCTTATGTAATTTTTCTTTTTTTTTGTTTTTAGTTGAAAAAAATTTAAAATTATCCGGTAATCGAATTCGTATTCGATTGAAATCAGGTATAAAATTGTAGTTTTGTTGAATTTCTTTCGAGTTACCCATTAGATAGATGTTCATGTATTAACTTCACATACTTCATAGATTAAATTCATACGAAAGAACAAGAAAAAAAAAAAGAAGTTTGTTTGCTTGTTTTATTAGAATGTAGATAATTCTTCGTTTTTTTTTTTTTTCTTTTTAATTATGAGATTAAAAGATCAGATTAGTATGCATATCGATTTATTTAATCTTGTACAACTCTTATAGTTGTGACAAAAGATAAAGCTAGTTACAATACTTGTTCTTTCTTTTTTCTCTCTTTTTTTTTAAATGTACATCTTCGGGCGTATGATTACAAAAGTGTTCAATTTCACTATTAACACCCACTTTCGAGGTTACTATTTGTTTTTCTATGCGTGTGAGTATTAATGAATATAATTGATTTTGTTCTTTTTTCTTTTGTTCTTTGCACATAACATGCATATTTGTATGCTTGCGGGACTCCCTTGTCCATGCTGTGTTCTCTGATATATAATGGGATAAAAGTCTCGAGGAATTAGAAGACGAAAGAAAGAGCGAGATAGCCGTGAATATTTCTTTGTTTACGGCACATTGAATAAAAGTAGTTTTTTTCCCCCCGTATACTTTAACACATCCTTAGTCTATTTATAACTCAGTTTTATTTTGCATCTTAGTGAACCATTTAATAACATATATATATATAAGGACGAACACTTGGGAGTTATCCATGATCATAATAAGATTATTGTAATCGAATTCTGTATTATATTCAATTTGATAATACGAACAAAAATATTATCAATCTATTGTTTATAAAATACAGGTAAACAGAATAGTAAGCAGTTAAAAAAAAAATCTATGAGTAGATAATAATATGTGACACACAGACGAAGAATAAGAATAAAACAACTGACTTGTCCTTAGTTATTCTTAACTATTTTACAGATTGTTGTTATTGTTGACATCGACAGACGGCTATTGATGATTTACCATCATAGAAACATCAAGTTGTAGTTAGATTTTTTTTTTCTAGAATACATAGACAAAAATAAGACAATATATTATTTGTGTTGTGTCTTTTTTTATATTCTCTTCTATGAGAACGACATTTTTTTTCCTTAAGCTATTGCTTTACTCGAAATTGCTTTGCACATCTTTTTTCCGAGATTGATTTTATCATATACATACATACATCTATTCATGATGACACTCAACAATATTTAGTTTGCATCCTGAATCTAATCCTTCATTCACAAGAAGAATTGGCATTTTAGAAAAAAAAAAAAAGAATAGTATTCTTTGCGATAAACAGACACAAAACATCTTGCTTCTCTATTCCTAATCGACTAAATAAAGGTCAATCAATGTATCAATAAGTAGTTCTATGAACCTAACATTTGATAATAAATTATCAATAGAATTCTTCTGTGCGTTTTTTTTTATGTCGCTTATCTCATACATTAGACTATAGTGGTACATACATATCATCGATTCCTGTCAATTCAATTTAGCATCTACCTTCACCATATACATTAGTTATAAACAAGAAAAATTCTTTAGATAATAATACTTATTTAACAAACGGATATTTAAATAATAAATCAATGACCAATGGTTATAATACAACATCAACAAAAAGTCGTTCATTTGAAAATAATCTTGATTTATGTGGTCAAAAAATATCTGATGAATTAACTATATCATCATCATCATTAATTGATTTACCTACATCATCATCAACAATAAGTCATACTGATTATGATAATCTTCCTATTGTTGATAATGAAAATGAAATTAATGAAGAAAAACTAATAATACATCAAACTATAACACGATTATCTACACAAATACAATCACCTATATCAAGTGAACTTGATCAAAAAATAAAAGATGAAATTGATGCTAGACTTAAAGATATTGATGATGAATTTGATTTTAAATGTAAGAATTTATAACTTAGTTTTTTTTGTATTTGATCATTCTAATTTCTAGTACCAGTTACGGCAGAAACAGTTAATAAATCTGTTGATCTTCCATCAGCACAAAGATTAGCTAAACGACTTTATGCATTAGATGGTTTCAAGTCAATTGATGTTGTCAGACATTTATGTAAAAGGTATATAGATGAAGATTCTTTTTTTTTCTTCTTTTCAGAACAAAAAAAAAATGTCATCCAAGTCATTCCCGCATAGATTAAGGAAATCATCTATTCCGTCTAATATATATATATATCGCATCTTTGATAGATGCATGTAAAACATTCTCCGATTTCTACAACATTTATAACCTTTTTTATCTTAGCCAACACACATGAAATATAATATGCACGTTGAACTCTTGTTCTATTTTATTTTTACTATAGTGTATTGAATTAAAATCTAAGTTTCATATTTATCTACATCACGTTTTTATTGATACTACTATGATAAAGAATTATAATCTATTACTCTATGAGAACATCCAACATGAGGCAAAGTATGTGATAACATCCATCAATATAACATCCAACAAACGCATGTCGACAATGAAACAGAAAAAGAAAAGGTAACATGGGCATTATTAGAATGTAATTCATGATATATGAAAACATATGATATAATACACACGTTAAAGTAACTAATTAAAGATAGTTATATATATATATACATAGAGTAGATTTTATTATGCAATTTCTTACATTTATCTATGATATTTTCTTTTATTTTTTCTACTGATTCTTTACATCGTCAATAAAAATATTAAGTTTATTCCCATAAGTGGAAGATTTGACCTTTAACTTATCTATTTCGTGTGTCTTCTGTCATAGATCTGTTCATAATCGCATATACAGTCTAATAGCCTTGAATATGACGTCTGGTGCAACACATGTGTGTTTATCACAGTCATTATGCAAGCCTTGTAATGTAAGTTATCTGAAGTCTGATATAGGACGAGCCAAATCGAATTCATTTACTACTTATACTTCTACTACATACTAACGAACTTCATACGCACTTCATCATGTACATGATAATGATCACTACTAACAGGTAATTTCTAGTTAATGTACACTTCCCAAGAAAGAAGATATCATATCAAAGTATAGGGTTCGCTATAAATAGATAAAAGATCTCCGGAACTCTAGAGAAAATTTTTTTATAACTAGTTAATTAAAAGTTAACTGGCACAAAATTTCGAATTTTGTAATAGAGAACACTAGTGAGCTTTGTGTCCACATTGTTGGAATGAACAGTTTTACTTCATAGAACACGAATTCCAGTATTTAAACTGACTACTAATTTCTTCTTATTAGCCTGTTAGATGACAACTGAAAATTATTATGCGATACGTTTCATATGTATTTCGTTTTATTTGACAGTAGTTAAATAAATTTCTACGCTAAGCAAAAAATCTCACCATTCGAAAGAACTAAAACGGAGATATTTCAAGCATTTTATAGTAATGCACAATATTGATTCTATTTTTCTGATATCTGAAACGAATTCGACGTATTGAAGTGTGATTTTTGGCAGAACATAGCTTATGCGCTCCGATTTTTAGCTCTTTTCACCGTGACCTTGCTGTACAAGGACTAAAAATACTAAGATACAACGTCCTTTAATTTTACATACCAAATTATATGCAAATTTCACAATGTAAAAATTGTGCATTTTGTAATTTCGGACAGGAGAATAAGCATTTATTACGTTATTTCGACGAAGGTTTTCTTTCTTTCACAATTGAAACATATTTTCTTTTCGAAATTACAAAATACTCGATTTTTTTATTGTGCAATTAGCGTATATTTTTTCTGTATAGTACACGATCAATTCTGGACCAAATAAGCTATACTTTACTAAAAAATACTTCTAAATACGTTGAATCTCTGGTAAGATATTGGGTTGGTAAAATAGCTAGGAAGAATCTGAAAAAAAATATTTGAATAATTGATAGGATTCTTTATCAGAATTGATAGATTTAAAAATTCCAATAAAGCTGTTTGAATGAAGATGTCTAGAAAATCAATACTCGCCTAAAGCTAGTTTTCTAGCATCCTTTTGATACTTTTTTGAAAATAGTTTTATTTGATAAGTCAAATATGGCGAAATTATTGAAATTTTTCCTAAATACGAAAGAAAAATACTTTCCTTCGGTCTTCTATAAAGTCAGATAGTTGGATGAAAGAACATCATGGAGAGAGTCGATGCATCTCATTTTGCTCTATTAAATAAAACTATTCCTACATAGTTTTTGCAAATAACTCAGGAAAGATAAATCTTCAAATCTTAAAGTTTACTGACTTGTCCTCATGAATTTTTAGAAAATTAATATAAAATAGATATGAAATTTTTGCTATGTCTCACTATATCGGAAGTAAAAAAAAGTGTTCGTGCTAATATATCTCTGCACAGATTAATCATAAAAGATTCTCTCAGCTTGTGATAATGGATTTAGAGAGAACTAAAATGAAAGTTGTGTACGATGTTCTTCTTTCTTACTCTAATAATAATATAGACACTAAAAAAAAAATCTCTAGTTCATAGTTTCAATCAATTCCATTGCACAAAAAAATCATTGCTGAATAGTATAATACAGACAATAGGATCCTCTTCATGTCTGAAAATCATCAAAAAGAATAAAAACTATGCAAAATGCGATCATCGTTTGGATGCACAAAAAAAATGAATTCTGATGGGTGAGTAATTCGAGCACCTTATAGATCTTCCATCGTAGCTCTTTCTAAATTCTTTATCACAAGTTCAAAGAAATTTCTACTTTAAAAATTGTAGAGAATTCGATGTCATATTTGTTGAGAAAAACGTCCGAGGCTTTATAATTAGTCTTTGTACGGATATTTACAAAATATTCGATGTTACAATTATTGTGCCTCATTGTATTTATAATAATCGTGTCTATGAACTACATTGTAAAAACTTTGAACAAAGAGACAATCAGATCATAAAGTTAAATCTATTGTATATGTTTTAGCAAGGGAATATATAGACATGAGATGAAAACAAAAGGAAGTTTTTATTTAGATTTTTAATTGATTAGATCATAATATTTTTATCAACTTGTTCATATCTTAATTGATTTAAAACAACATGCTTGCATGTATATAAATAAGAAAGAGAAACTCAATGGAATTTTTATTGCATCATCTTTTTTCCGGCATATGTCTTCTGTTTTTTTGTTCTTATTTTTGTCTTTCTTCTTAGTTTTTCTAAAATCTGCTTCGATCAAGTAACTACTGATTTTTTTTCTTCTTCTGTTCTTGAATCTTCCGGCTAGACTGTTTTCTCCTCGATTTCTTATTTTCTTTTTTCTTGTGGCAAGCGAGCGCATCATCACTATATATGCAAGACAATAGTTCTACGGGAAGCGGAGTGAGTAAGCAAGCAAACAAGCAATGGAATTTTCTTTTTGCATTGCTTCTAAATTGAACATTAGTGAGTGAAGTAGTAGTTGCAGAGTCGATTTTCGCTCCGTTCTGTTTTACAACCGCTTACCATCCCACGCGTTGTATGTGTCGATTAGCAGAAAGCATTGAAACATCGAGAACGTGTTATTGGCCCAAAAAAGCGTTCATCATCTCCTTTCCGTAGGCAAATCTAGTTGTATTCATCAACATTACTGTTCGTACGAGCAGTTGAATCAAAAGAATACACACCAACATGTATACATCGTGGGAATATGAGTTTGTTCGATTGTTGCATCTGTACCAATGAACGAACGTATGTGAGTTTTACTTTTGTTTTTTTTTTTTTGTCGCTTTCATATAGTTATTAGATCGAGTATGATAATCCTAAATAGAACTTTGCAAATATGGAATGGTGAAATATTACACATGTACTATTTCTTAATTAAAATAATTATTTCGGTTTTTTTTTTCAAATATTTGTCAATAGTTTATTTTTAAGTGTTTGTTTTTTTTTATTTTAATCAATCAATAATGTATATGTTTGAATTTGAGAAAATTGCAGAAAAAAAGAACTATTTACAATATTTCGTCTAGTTTATTTGGTTTACTAACAAATGGATTCATTTTTAACACCGAAAGTGACAGGAAATCCAGATTAGAGACAATGATTGCTTTTTATCACGATGAGCGTTATTTTTGTTTTTGTTGTTGTTGGGGAGAAAATATGGAAAAAAAAAGAGAAAGATTGTTATTGTCGTTTATCAATGTAACTGTCAGACATCGAACAGCAATAAAAAAAAAAAGAATGATTAGAAATGAATATTTTTAGAATTTCCGTCAAATACATAGGAATTCATTTCTGAAAATAAATTCAAATGTCATGAACTTCTCTACCGAAAATGAAAAGTTTAACATTGCTTGTTGAATTAATAGTAATTTCTATGAAAAATAAAAAATTTCCGTTTGTCAAATAATCATTCATGCAGTAGAAAAGACAAAATCAGAAAATTGTCTCTTTTACACATAAATATTTTAGTTAAAGATTATATTAAAACAAAACCATAGTTCATCATATCTTATATTTAATTATTATTGATGCTGATGATTAAACCTGTTTGGTGAGCTGAAAAACAAACATGATATATTTCATGGATAGAGGAAACTATTTGTCATATATATATACATATATTTAAAAGAAAACCTTTGACAAATTATTAATATCATGATTATTATTTTAGGAATGATTTTAATCAATTAGTAGCTGAAGAATATGTAAAATTATTTAATTTTCAAGGTGATACACTTGATCGTGCATTAAGAAAATTTGTTAAACAATTTACTATTATTGGTGAAGCACAAGATCGTGAACGTGTTTTACATTTTTTTGCTGCACGATATCTTGATTGTAATCCAACAACATTTAGTTCAGTCGGTTAGTAGAATTTATTAACTATATATATATACATATCTAATAAATCATATTCATTTATTTAGACGCTTGTCATATGCTTACTTGTGCAATAATGTTGCTTAATACAGATCTTCATGATCGAGTAAGTAGCATATCAATAAAAAAAAAATTTTTCGTGTTAAATATTCAAGGTCATCTCAATCAGAATCTTGTATAAACATATTGATTTTTTTTGATTACTTGCTATTCTATACTTTTAACTTTGATAGTTATCATTGTTAAACAGTAACAAAGAATCATCTATCATTTTTGTTTTGAATTAATGATCCATATGTGTTTATATGAATATATGTTCATTGATATGCATCATTTAGAATTAGTCTATGTTATTATTTGTTTCTCTTTTTTTTTTCTTCTCATAGAAAATTACAAATAAAATGACATTTCAACAGTTTAGTGATAATTTACATGAATTAAATGATGGAAAAGATTTTTCGAAAGATTTACTTAAATCATTATATAATGCAATTAAAAATGAACAACTTATGAATGAAACGTAAGTATAAATATTCTAATTATATTTATTCAATTATTATGTTAAGATAATTGTATGCAATATAGCTTCGAGCACTTTTTTTTTCTTATTCAATCATTTGATTGAATAGTACTTTAAAAACAACATCATTGCCCGTTGTGTCCTCATATCAATGCAGTACTGAGATGTCCTTATAATCATAGCCGTATGGAAACAACTAATTGCTAGTGTCGACATTCTTCAATATTTGGTTAATTGATATGATGATGGATAAAAAAAAATACGATCGAGAAAAAGAAAAGAAAAATGACAAATATTGATTGTAGAAATCGATTCAAATGCTCCGTCATATGAATACTATTACATATATGTCAATTAGTCGTTTTTCTATTGTGAGAAAAAAAGGAAGACAGTATGTATGACCTTCAGAAAAAAAAACATTTCAATATAATAATTATTCAACATAGATCGGAAACTGATTTTTATCATAGAATAGGAAGTGCATGTGTTCGCGTGTGTCACGCTCATTGCGAGGTCCATCTTCGTTCACGCGTAAAATATATTTTGTCATCTTCATTGAACAAACTACTCATTGCCGTTTTTTTTTCTCCTTGCTTGTAATTCTATTATTGAGCTACCCCTCCTGTACACATACTCATCATTAGCATGCAACATAATACAAAAAAAAAATTGACGAAGCGAGCGTATATGAGAGAAAAAGAAAACGTTTCACTTCTATGAGTGACTAGCAAAAGGAAAAAAAATTTATATCGAGTTGATGCGCTTCTATTCGTTTTGACAATTGTTTATATTGAAAGACGGAGATCTTCTTTTTTATCTTCTTTGTCGATCAGCCTGTCTACACATCATACACTCATTGATACATAGTAGAAAGAATACAGACATCGATTAGTAATTGCATATGGACAGACACAAATGACACATGCTCAAGATGCATATGTATATGTATATATGAATCTATCTATAACGCGTGTTTGACGATGTAAACTGGATAAGAACAAAATAAACCACAGAGAAGTAAGCGAGTGTGACAACGCAGTCAGGTATAAATGACATTTAGCAAAAGAAAAGGACAAGATGATTATTTGACATTTTCTTGCGGAGAAAAGTACTTCATATGACCAGATACATTAAATTTGGATAACCAAGTAATAAATATTATTGAGATAGATAAACCAAAAGAAAAAAACAAATTCCATTTACATATTTTATTGAGAAGAAAAGTCCGACGTGCTGTTATTTTATCATAGCTAATAAGTACAACGAAAAAAAAATACATATCTATCATTTTTCATAGAACTCTTGACTCAGACGATTATAATGATGTACGATTAGATGACCATGGAACATTACAAGGTTATAGCAACATTGTAAATCCATTTTTAGAAGTAAGTTTATTGCTTTAGTGAATCATAAATATTTATTCTCATTTATTAGATTTCTGATACCAATAAAAGTATTGAACACATGCAAGTAAGAATAATTTTTAAAGAAATTTTGCTTTTTGTATGTAAAAAATATATGATTTCTCTATGAAGGGTTATCTTATGCGTAAATGTTGTGTGGAGTCTGATGGAAAACGAAGTAAATCATAATCGTTGAAATAATTCTTTATGATAATTAAGTTTTTTTTTCTTTAGCTCCATTTTTACGTCGCGGTTGGAAAGCCTATTATGCTAATTTACGTGATATGGTTCTGTATTTACATAAAAATGATCAACAACCAACTACAATATTAATTAGTGATACAAATGCTATACGTTTACATCATGCATTTGCTCAAGAGGCTCTTGATTATCGTAAAAGACAACATGTTTTTCGTTTAAAAACATCTGATTGGGCAGAATATTTATTTCAAACAACTGATCATGATTTGATGATTAAATGGATTGATGCAATTAATTTAGTAGCAGCATCATTTTCTTCTCCACCATTACCTGCAGCTATTGATTCTGTATCATTACATTTTCAACGACCACTTTTACCAAGTGTACAAACACGTTATTCAGTTGTAAGTAGAATCCGACTGATCCAAACTTATTGGATCCGAACTGAGTTAAACCATACATGGACAGTCAGAATGAAACTCTCTAATCAAAATTGCATATATAGTCACTCGAAAGATGCCAGATAATTGTTTTCGGTTTTTTGTATTTGGTAACGAGCCTATCCTACACATTTCTCACACGACTAGAGCCTGTCGGGTTCTAGTTGTAAGTGAAATTTTATTTTTTTTGTATCTTAATTCTTTTGAAAAAAAAAAATTTTTCTTTTTGAATTTAGTTTGAACAATATGAATTTATTATTCATCAAATAAATGATATAACAAAACAATTAAATGATTTAAGAATTCAATCTTATGCAAATAATACAATTAATGGTGATACTAAACAAATAAAAGCATGTGATAAGATTGAAAATAAAGATAAAGTTGAATATCTTCAATATGAAGTACAAAAGAAATTTCCTTTATTTCTTTTTTAGTTCTAAAATAAAATATTTTTTCTTCTTTTAGTTACAACGATATGAAACCTATGCTGATCGATTACGAAGACATTTTGAACAATTACAATTAGATCATTCATCTCTTAATTTGAATATTAATGAAAATCAACAACATCATAGTTTTATTGGACCTATTGAATCATTATCAGGTGTAAATAATCCTCAACAATCATCATCAGTTAGTTACAAAAAAAGCTCTCAATCAGCAAATATAGCATTAGTTAATGCTAATCGCTATAGTTATATGATGGCCGTTAATACAAATCCTTTAACGATGAAAGAACATCGTTTATAATTTTTTTGTCTGATATGAAAAATAATTGCACACCTTTCTTAGCACGAGTGGTTTTTTTTTACAGTGCGTTTTAGAACTGTTGTATATAAAGGTGTGTGTGCACTTTTCGCTTTATTATTATTATTTTTTGTTTTTGTGAACATGCTCAATTCTTTTTTCTTGTGTCTTTTCTATTCACGATCTTCTTCACTAGTCTTTTTTCTTGGTTGTTTCTCTTATGGCGTGTGCGCGTGTGTATATGTTGCCTTTTTTCTTTGCCAAATCCCGGTGGTAGATAGAAGAAAGGCAACTTTCGAGTTTTTGGCTCACAGAAATATTCAAAATATACAGTTAGTGAATGGAGTTATAAAAATTGGTTAATAATGAATAATTAGTAACTCAATTTTTCAGGAGAATTTTATTGGTCTAAGAAATATTAATCGATGTAGAACATGTTTATTGAGGTATTTATAATTTATGTGATAATAATAACAAGAAAAATAATCAATCATAGAAGTAGTTAATCATATACATATATCCATTTGTATAAATAACTCAAGAAAGAAAATACTTAACGATCTGAAATTTTCTCTAAATAGAACTATAGAGAAGATGGATTCTGATCAAGTTTAATAAATAGATCAGACTAAGGAACGTTTTGTAATCAAATGCGGTTTTTTTCTCAATGGTTCATCTATTTTTTTATTTCGATAAGAATATTTTTCATGTTTATTTTTTTCTTTATTTTTACAAAATTCCATGAGATGCGAAGCAAAGCGTTTCTGTAGTCGATTGCGTACAGATTCGACCTCTATTGTTCCATGTTTGTTGCTGCAATAAAAATTTCGTACTTTATGTTACGATGATCTAGAGAACGACTAGTTGCTTGAAACTCGTTCAAACTTTGCCAGAGAGATTGATGTCTCTAGATGATGACACAAAGGTTTTTGAATCTTCAATAGGAGTTTTCGCTCATTCTTACTAGATTTCGCGAAATGGCGATGTGATCTCTATCTTTTACCCAAGATAAGTAAAAGCCGTGAGGTAGCTTTCAGTCAGTTGTCGTGAGCGAGAAAAACAATGAAAACCTTCGACAGGAGTGGATCAACTGTGGATGAAATCCTTCGTTCTTCTTATGCTAATTGAAATTCCATCGTCGAAATTTGAGATCGCTTTGTACCGCATCCATGTATTCCTTAGTAAGTTTTCTTTTTGTTTTCATTCACTAGACATATACATCTAAAGTTATCACATTCTGTTGCAATGATCTCGAGAACGGATAATCAGAAAATACGCAGATAGACAATTTTTTACTGTTCAATTCAAGCATCGAAGAAGATAAAAATTGTTTTGACGGCATGGATCTTGCAGGAAATCTTTTTCTATCAGAAACTTTTAACAGCAGGAGTAAGAAAACAAGCTTTTTCTAAATTTCATTCTCTATCTGCAAAGACATAACACACAAAAATTTGCTATATATTTAGTGAGATCTGTAGTTAGACTGTTACTAGAAACTACGGTAAGCTTTTTTTACTTCTATTATTCATAATGTGACAAAGATATTTTGCAGAAGTAAAATGATTCGTTTTGATTTCGAATATCAGAGTTTCCTATGACAGAAGGTTCGCAAGGAATCCACGCTCTTAAGACAAGTTCAACCTTCTCCAATGTGTGGACAAGACAATACGATAACGTCTATCGGTGATTGGTGCACGCGTAGGTGATAACTAGAACAATTGTTCAATATGCAAAGTCTATTAAAATAAAATATCTGATGCAGTATGTACTGCTCTTGCTAATGATATATTAGACAAGAAAAATTAGCTAAATACTATAGAATAAAATTGTCGAATTTCGTTTTTTTTCTGTTGGAAATTTTGGTATCGGCCCAAAAAGAACATTCTTTTATTTTTCTAATTCTACTCAACGGAATGCTACGATGAAAAGTACTCCTTACGTAGAACACGAGTTATGCTATGGACTCATATATAGGGTTTGGTTGTGGATGGGTATGGATGTGTGCAGGTTTTCATCTGAGGAAAATCTACACGCACTCATTGATATACTATACTCACACTCACACCCATACCAAGCACTCCTATAGTTTTTAGGATTGTTACAGTGATGTCGCACTTGTACATATTTATTATTTCGATATCGTTTTCTTATTCTTTCTCATCTCTAAATTTTAATCTTCTTGTCTTTCTGTTATCTAACTATATATGTCAACGTTTAGTTCCTTTTGTTTTTATTGTTTCAGAAATAAAGATCGTGTGCTGTACAGCACACATATGTATAAATGTATATACAGAAAGAAGGAACAGGAGGAAAACGATAAGGATTGGCGACCACTGGCAAAATAAAAACACCATCAATACTAACAAACAAAAAATTTATTAATATACATCTTAAATATTGTACCATTCATATTGATCAGAATCTGTATTAAACTGACACTCAAGCAAAGATCTGTGTCAAAGCCGCTTTATAAAGACACTAGAAACTTATTTTGGCACAGAATCTTTAAAAATAGAGTCGAAAGATTCTCTCAACATTGTATCATTTATCTGCTATACAGAACAATTATATTTCGCTCATAGGTAAGACAATTCACTTTTTTGCCAATATGATCGATTCACAAATATAAGAAATGCTATTGAGTAAACCGTATCATTTTTGACTTTCGAAGACAAAATTCATGCTGGATTTTTCCAGAAATTTCTTTGACAGAAAGAGAATGAAACAGCAAAACAAAATAAGGATGTAGAATTTCCATGATTTTTATTTATTCATTTTTTTCATTTATCTCGATATTGTTTATTCTGATTGTAATTACATTCATATCGATTACGGGAACAAGATTTGAAATGAGGAAGCATCGTAAAAGGCTATTATCACATACTATTATCAGTTATTATTTTTACCGTTCATTATTATTATCAAACTTTATGATAAATTCAACATTACATTTAAATACAAATAAAGTGGCTTGCAAAGTTCCATTAAATGATTTACCGAAGTTTTTCTGATATCTTTCCGACGATGTCGGAATCGCGTTTCAAAACTGTTGCTTTTTAACAACAATGATTCATAAAAATTTAATAGGTCAACGCAACGGACACAATTACATAATGAACCAGTTACATCTTATTTTTGTGATGTTATTATCTTCTGTCGAGAAATTGATTCAAGCATGTATGACTCAATTATTATTCAACATTTAATGAGTGAAGTTAAATGTGATTTTAGAAAAGAGCTTTCTCGACGTCAATCATACATAAATATATTAAATAAATTGTGTAAATATGCTAAGACTGAACAAGATTTATTTGATACTTTTGAAAAGTCTCGTCAGTTATCGCTCGAATCCAAACTATCCTATTCTACGTTAATTCATCCAGCGATCACTTTGTTAAAAGCTTTGGCTAAATAATCAAAACAATATTATCATTGTATAAAACAGAACGATACCTGATCGGATATAATTAAAAACTTTTCGAGTCCATTTAGTCAACAGTAGATTTCTATTTTCGCTGAGAATCGATAATCAATAATCCCGAGATTTATGACTAGCTGAATTGTTGTCAATTATAATACACTTTTTTCTTATTATAGTCATGCTATCAGAACAGGAATATCAAGATACTGTATCAAAATTTGATAATCTATTATCTGCTGTAACAAGGAAATAAATGATAAAATTATCGTAAATTACTTCGGAAAAAAACTTCTAGAACATGAGCCTAATATCGAATCTACACTTCTTCACCGTCACATTAAAACAAATTATTATTTTGACATTGGATGCAGAATCTGTCACGTATAAATTACTTTCCCACATAATGATTCAGTTGTTCTTTTCACCGAGATCTGTTCCCTCTCATCGAACCATGAAATTGTTTCAAATGAATTCAACATTTATTTTAAGCTGTATTTACTCGAAATAAAGAAATTTACACATGCGGGTGAAAAAGAAGAATTTTTGTTATTGATAGTTGATTTTCGTATTAGCGAATTTGATGTTTTAATTTTATTATTTTGGAAGAAAAATTTAAAAGATTGTGGCGAGAACAATATACCGGTATATAATCATCAAGACAAACATCGTCATATAATTCATTTATCGAATGCTTATGTGAATTATGTATCGGTAAAGTATAAACAGAATTATGATCTCTCTAAGGTGCAGCTGTTTGTGAATTCAATGAACCACTTGATAAACGAGCCACTAATTTGTATTTCGGCGTCGGGTTAGATCCTGAATTATATCGCATGAACTCAAAAGAAAAAGAATATCGTCCATGCTTTAATACTTATGTATGCAAAGAGTTATTATTTAATAAAAAATACCACGCAAATATATCAATAAAAAAATTGAGATCTTTTAATTCATTTGTTAATCTCGAGAACTATAATAATAACAATGAAAAAAAACAATAATCTATTAAACCAAATAGAATGTTAATGATGATACCGTATGATATGTTTTCCTTAATTTAACTATCCACTCATTCTACTGATTATTAAACAATTGATGATATTTGATATATAACTGAAATTCTTTATCTATCCATTTATAAAAACAATCAATCCAATCATATATATATACACGACTGAAGACAAACAATTGAGAATCAACATCTAATTTTCGCTCATCAAAGAAAGTAAATTCTATCCGTGACGACTTGACTACGGAACAAAAGAAGAAAATTCATAATAGTACATTTCCACTTCGACTACAATAACGTTATTACAAATACAACATTATGCATCGTGATATTGATCATCGATTTACTATTCGACAACTTAATACCCCATTTCATGCTGTAACTCTTTCAATTTCATCTATTACAAACAAAACGTCCTCATATATTAGCATTCGAAATTCATCACAACTTCCTGTATATAACCATCGTACACGCTATCTATTTGATATACCATATTATACTGAATTAACTAATGTCGAACGAAGATCAAATAAAACTCGTTATCGATGATGTCAATCAAAGAGTTAACTCATGCTTTATATATTAATATATTTTTCTATGCATACTTGAAGAAACCCAAAAACAAACGGAATATCTCATTGCCATTTTATTTTTTATGTCAACTATCTTTATATCATTATCATTTATTTTTTTGTGTTATTTTTGTCTTTGAAGTATTCATGCATGTATTTGTTTCTTGTTCTCTCTACAAACAGCTCATGACGTCGTTATTGTTTCTCGTTTGCCCTTGTTGTTAGTCTTGTCAATCTTACAGGTCAATCTCTTTTTTATTATTAGTAACTATTACTATTTTGTTTTTTCTTCACTCGAGTTTTCTTTTTACCTTCTTTCTTTTTTCGGTTATCACCTAATTCTCTCGTCTTTCGAAAAATATTGATGTGACCTATTTTTTGTAAATTAGGAGGTGTCTTACGGTAGTGTTGTACGTATAAATGTTCAATATTCCAATATCGTTTTCTAATTCTTTCTCATCTCCATCCCTTGTTCTTCTTTTCTTTCTGTTATCTAACTATAAATGTAAACGTTTAGTTCATTGGGTTTTATTTCTTCTGAAGTAAAGCTTGCGTGCTTGCTTTGAAGCATAATTAATACAATCGATATGAAAAAGAACTGCTTATGACTAGAATGAATTCATTGCATTTCACATTTTCATTCCACATATTTTGTGTTAGAAGCTTTATTGCTGTCGATTTATGAATCGTTAATCATCGTTGAAATGGCGAATGCTACAACAGAAAAGATCACCAACATAGAAAAGTATCTATGTCGATAAAAAAAGGTTGAAGCACACATGCTACAACTGTACATCACATCGAGTGTGTTGAATAAATCAGTATCTATTGACATGATTATGGCGAGCTACAGTGCTTCAAAATACATTTATCTGTCCTGTTATACCTGCGCAATAACATGTATTATAACTTTTTCACTAATAGAATAAAATTGTATATGGTACGACGATGTGCAATCGTAATTTGAGAATTAAGTAATACGACGAAATAAGATCGTGAATGAGCATATTCTAGAATTTATACGATCATTGATGACCTGGTTTACGACTGTTCATTACTATCATGATCGCCGTCATGGGATTTTGCTTAAAATTTAAGAATAGATTGAGTAAGAAGGCAAGGTATAACAAAGAGAGATAAATATGAGAATAACATCAAAAAAATGTGTCGTTTATTTTGATGTGATAAATATAAAAAAAGCGTGATTATATAGTTATTAGCAATAAATATGTATTAGTAAAACTTTGCAAAAACTATCTAAGTTTAAATCCAGTCAGTGAGAATTGGTAGAGATAATTATTACTATACACTCTTAACATCTAGTGAAACTTGATCACTTGAAGCTTTGCATGCACAACCTATTAATTTGTTTCGTCTACAAGCAATGTACGTATGACGATGATCAGCAAAATAGCTCAACATACGTTTAAGAGTGAGTTATGGTCCATCCGCTTTTTGATCAATATCATTGACACCAACAACATACCAATCTAACCATCTACCACTACCGACTGGAAACCATTCTAATTGGAATGCCACAATCTCACCACATTGTATGCCTCAATCTACATTAGTGTCCAAACCTGCATCAGCCCAGCGACTATCTCCATCTGGATCATGATGGTAGCTGACAGTGATAGATCTAAATACTACGATAAAGTCAAATCATCGAAAATATAATTTGAATAATCAGAGTCTTCTGTGAAACTCAGCCAAAAAATTTGATAAAATGGTCGATTTTTGCATAATTTTGATGACGTGCATAGTGAAAAATCTAAAATTTTAATCTCAATAATAATTATAAATGTCGAATTAATACAGGAACTTTATTGTGAAGATCAGTAGCCTTTTTTAATTACATGTATGAATGAAGTTTTTTAAAAGTCATAGTAACTTCTACAACAGAAAACGTAAAATTTCAAGGTACGACGAATTTCGATTGTAAATTGAGTTCTAAAATCGTACTAATCGTATTGGAATCAATCTATTTTAGTCAAAGTCGTCTATTTAATAACTAAGTATCTTAAAAAGAAATATTCCAACAATTCTTTATTTGGTTCAAATTTTTTCTACCCGGCAAATTCTCGATAGACTTCACTATGCGCTCAGAAACGAAAATGGATGACGACTCCTCGTGAGACATCATCGATCTTCATTCTACAACGCTGACATACAAGATGAGTTACGGAGCATAAAGCCTTTATTGCTGGTCTAATGTTTGATTGCCATGCAAAGGAAGAAAATCAGTGTCTTGATCAATTCGTTAATACATTAGTAAGATCGTTATAAGACGCTATGGATTAGTTATTGCATCATGATAAATGTAAATGTCTCAAAAATTTCGTTATTTGAAACAACTGAATGCATCAAAATTTTTCAACCGAAATCTATTCAACAATATATTCAGTATGGTCAATTTTGTTTTGGTGCAAATTTATAGGCGAATATTTTCGTAAAAAACTATGATCCAGCTGGTAACTTGACCTGGGGTGTAGTAGACACTATAGTCTGCCAAATTTACAAAGAGTGTGCTTTTGTAGCATGTATGAAGGATAAATTTTAAAATTTTTTTAGAACTTTTGGTATATCTTTTATTTTCCTATTTAAAAAAGAATCAATTGTTATTGTTTCTATCAAAACTTCATTCAGTCTTGATGTATAATTGATTAGTCATATAACAATATGAAAATCAAATGTTACAATAATGATGAAATGCTAGTCTTGAACTTCGTTCAATACTCATATTTCGTAAAAATAAAAAAAGAAAGAATTATTTTGTGGTAGTGTTTTGGTTTGTTCTTCTTCTTCTTTTTTTTCTAATTAATATAATTTCCATCTAAAAACCATGGTTGACCAGATGAACGTGCTGTTAAAATATCACAGCCTGTATCTGTTACAAGAAATGTATGTTCAAATTGAGCTGAACGTTGTCCATCTTCAGTCACAGATGTCCAATTATCATTCCAAAGAACATCTCGCCATGTTCCTAGTGCAAAAATAAAATGAAAATTTATGAAATTTATTCATTTATCTTACCAGCATTTATCATAGGTTCAATAGTGAATGAATGACCTGGTTTCATAACACCAATAGCTTTGTTTTCTAACATAGAAAACAAACATAGATCTGTTTTATTAAGTATTTGAACATCTTACTGGCATAATGAGGAATATTTGGAGCACAATGAAAAAGTCTAAATCAATATGATAAAATTAGTTTATAGTTAATTAATTTATATAAATATACCTATGAATGCCATGTCCACAATAAGAACGTACAACTGAACAACCATTTGCTGTAGCATGCTTTTGAATTTCATTTCCAATATCACGATATTTTGTACCTGGACGAACTATAAGCAAAACTTCGTTCATTTTTTTACTTTCAAAACAAAAACTAATCAATAATTTACTCATTTCCATAGCTTTTTCTAAACATCCATAAGCGGTACGAACAAGATCACGTGACTTTTGATCAACATTACCAATAAGAAATGTTTCGTTAAGATCACTATGAAAACCATGTTTATATACACTAATATCAACTATTTATATCAAAAAAATTAATTATTATATATCAATATTTTATATACTTACTATTAAGAATATCACCATCTTGTAATGGACGTAAATCAGGTATTCCATGGCAAATAACTTCATTAACACTCCTGAAAAAAAAACCATCTAAATAGATGATTATAGACAAAAAAAATTTAACTAACGTGCAACATGATTTAGGAAATTCATAATAATTAAGTGGTGATGGATAACATTCATTATCGACACAACACTAAATGAGAGTAGTTTATTTGTATTTTAGTGATAGTAATGATAATAGAAAGAGTTATTTTTACTTCATGAACAATACGATCTATTTCTTCTGTTGTCATACCGATTCGAAGTGATCGTGCAGCTTCATCTAAGACAATACGGCCGAGCTAAAAATTTGAAAGAAATTTATTATTGTCATGTAATGTTTTCAATAAACCAACTTTGCAAGTATCACGTAATAAATCTTGTTCATCTTCAGTTAATACACGAATTGTACTACTTGATGATTTTTCTCCTTCTTCTGATTTTGATCTACCTTTTGGATCATCGGCATAATCAGGTCGCTGAATATGTGGTGGAACTAATCGACGAGGAGTCTAAAATAAAATAACTTTCATAATATACTTCTTTTCATATAAAATTTCTTACGTGTGGATATGGTCTTAATTTGCCAGTAAAATGATAACCTGGCCATGGATTATAATTTTCTACTGATTCATTAGTTGAAGTAGAAGTTTCTATATAATAAAATAAGTTTTTTTTTTAAATTTAAATCATCAATAATGATGATACTACTACTAACTTGCTTGTACATGTATTTTTTTATGTTCTGGCCAATAACTTTTAAAGCAATCTTGTGAACAAAAAAATGAACCATCAACAATACCTAGAAAAATAATCGAATGAAAAATAAAATCAACTAATATCAATTGAATGTTTTTTCCTACCTAATTTAACACAATTTGGACAACGAAGTTTTGCTTTTCCTCCACAATTGGGTGTAACACATAAATGTTCGTCAACAAGGGCAGTTGCCATTCTATCTACAGATTTAAAATAAAATAGATCTTCTTTTTCAAATGACTTAAATTCAATAAAAAGAAAAAAAAAATATAATATTCTTTTGTCATTAATTATTTTTCACAACATAAAAACAAAACAATAGTCACTAGTTTTTTTTTTCTATATACATGTCATCTTTCGAATAAAATAAGAATGTACAATAACAACAACAAAAAAAAATAAGAGAAATCTTTCTTGTCCTTTCTGATTTGACATTAAAAAATAAATAATATGGAAAATTTTTCATTTTACTTAAATAATCTATTCTAATAAAAAAGATAAAACCAATTTAAAGATCCCAACTGAATAAATGATGTTTTATAAGCATATCTCGTACATCCGATAGAACATCTAATTGTCTATATGCTATTGGTAATTCAAGATTTTGTTGTAATGTAAATGAAAATTGTTGTAAAACTCGAAGATCACATTTTATTTGAACCTAAATTTATGGAGAAAATTAAAAATATTCAATAAATACAAAAGAAAACAAAGAAATTCACATACCCAACAAGGTGATCGTAAAAATGACCAAGGTAAATACCATTTTTTAATAATATCTGTACATGAACATAGTGTTTCTAACCATAAATGAAGAACTTGTTCATTAAGACCAACACATATAAATGATCGTAATTTAACATCCATTTGTGCATGAGCAAGATTATGTGTATAATTAATTGAACGTATACAACGACATAAAAGTTCTTCAGGTGTTAGAATTCGACCATCTTCATCTAAACGATATGTTTTACAAAGTATAAGACGAGCATAAACACTATCAAAATCTTTATTTATTGCATGTAATGCGGCTTCTTCAACAAATAACCATGGATGACATATACCACCTGAAATAAAAATAAAAAAACCAAGAGTTTTATTGCATATCCTTTTTCATATTGTGTAATAGATTGTAGGTTATTATTTTCTCAGCAAACTACAGAATAAAGAATGAACACAAATGAAAAAGATTTTTGTTTTAATCTTTGTCATAAATATTTCGATTTCCTATGACATCAAAGCATACGTAAACGAATAGATGATGATTTTAAGCTCATAATGCAAGTAAAAATAATAGTTATAAACAAAAAAAAATTCTAATTCGTTTCAAAAGATTTCATTTTAATTCTTATGTAGTCAATACCGAAATCACAGTCAAATTCGTTGTTGTTTTTTTAGTTTTTAAACTTTCGACGGAGTAATCATGACTCATATCAGTCACTCGTTCTCCACACCTAATCATCATTTCGTAGTGACAGAAAGTTTGCCGAGACGGTGAAAATGTTTCTACATGGACCAATCGAAAAAAAAAGACTACTGATATCTCAGATGCAGCATGCAATAGTTTCCTTATGTGGTAATAGTTGGTTTCAATTTATTTTCTCTTAAATTATTAGCTATGTGAAAGTTTTAGTAATAGCACATCCCGCATAAGATTGCGGTCTGATATGTTTTCGGGTTCGCACAATCAGTCATAATTTCTATTCAGGTTTTACTCGAGTGGCAGTTTTGTTCTTTTTATTGCTATTTATTTAAGGTACTTTTTAAAAATAAAATATAGAGTATACGATATGTTTTGATATCAGGCTTAAAAAAATATTCGAGATATTTCCCATTGTTCTGCGGGACAAGACTAATAGGACTTTGCAAAATTCGATACTGTCTCGTAGAACTCCATTTTGACATCTAATTAAAAATTGTGTTTTCCTACAGATTACACATAGTTTATTGATAGAATTATTAGAAAGAGAACGAACATATAATTTTTTAATTCGTACAATGAGTAAAAAAGGAAATGAAAGTTAATAACCATAAGGATAAAATAGCATCGATTTGCGTGTTCTCTAGTTGCTGTGAGTCTCTTTATCGGTTCTGCCATATGGTCAACATAGCTAACAGTGACATATACCAGCATAGAGTGAATTAATATGTTTATAAAAGGACTACATCCTTTTGAAAAATTCTAGATGTGTAGGTTTTTCTAAATTTCTACACGAAACTTCCCGTTTTTGAACTGGTTATTGTAGAATTGACTTATTTTTAATATATGATGGTAATATTACAATTGTGTAGTGTCTATGAAATTATTAAATATGTATATTTTAAATATGTAGCGAGCGAGGACAAAGGTCTAATCACATTTTTGTTTACTACAAATTTTTCGAAAATGAGTGTCTATTACATTCATCTCAAAACAATTTCATCCAATTGAAAAGTATGATCTGACATTTTGTGAGGAACTCATCTTCTCTGTCTCACATATCGACCAAAACATTCATTAGCAACGTAACCTCACAAAAGTAAAACACATGTATCTCTGAATAATTGACGTTTTTCAGAGAGGATATCACTGAAAGAACTAACATTGCTGACGTAACATATAAAAGAAAATCGACTTTCACTTCTTGTATTTTACTTAAAAAAAAAATACGAGTTGATGTAGCAATTCTTGAAAACTATGTAATACATTCTATAGGCAATTCATAAAGCAATAAAATCTTTATCCAAAGTTTTTTGTGAGCATACCTAGAATTTTCAAAAAAGAAGATTTATTTTCCATTAATAACGTAACAGAAAACAAAAAAAATTGCTCTTATAACTGAATGAAAAGTTCAAAAACAATCCCAAATGTTACAAATCTTTCTTCACAATCTCTAAAATAACTGGTTTTTAATTACTGAAATTTTCATCAAAGAGTACTATGCGTTCTGTAGAATCTATTTTTCTCATACGGTTAGCAAGATATTCACTAAATATTATTTTAATTAATAATCAACTAAAAGAACAAATACTTTTCCATATGCCTATACTAAAACAACTTATTCAAATAAATAACTCTTCTATAAAATCAAAGTCAAATGAAAGACAAGCATGCCCCGTTCTGCTCAAAAACCACTCATGCATCCTATCTTTCGTAAAGATCTACAAACATATTGATCGAAAAATCTTATATCTATAAGATATTTTCAGAATTAAACAAGTATATCATCACTTGTTAATCTTCTTACCAAGTACAGTTGGTGTTTTTCTTAATCCATGTTCAAATATAGCTTTAATACACGTAGCTAATTTTCCTCTAACAAGATCTGATATATATTCATTAACACTATCATCACCAGCTAATGAATATAATTTTGATCTTTCATCAACTAATTGTACAAATTTCGCTGGAAACCATCCATGTTTACCATTTAATTCTCCGATCCAACAATCTTCATCTGTCATAGATAAAATTTTTAAAATATCATTACGTTTAAAACTTAATTCATTTGTATCTTGACTTTCAAAATCTAATAAAGCTTTAGCACGTCTATATTTTTGTAATGATATATTAGCATAATGTTCATGATCTTTAACATGTGATTCAATTGAATAATCAACATCAAGATTAATATTTTGTTCAATATAACCATCAGGATCATTATCTTTAAAATGTTTAGCTATTTTAAGTATAGCTTCACGTAAATTAACAAGAATTTCTGTTTGTATTATATTACGTTCAACAAGTGCTTGAGAATTATTTGATGATGTTGTTAATTTTAATTTTTGATTATGACGTCGTTGTAAAATATCTTTTGGTAAATTAAGTAATGGCATTTTAGGATTTATTGTAAAACCTTCTTGTGACATTAATTGTGCTAAATATTTTTTTCTATATGAATCAATTATTGTTAAATTTAAATTAAATAATTTAGGTAATTCTTCAAATATTTCATTATTATGATCATATTCATATTCAAATAATTGTGGTAATTCACATAAAAAATTAAATATTTGTGTACTATTTGTTAATTCAATTAATTTTTTTTCATATTGTTTAAATATAATTAAACCTATTTGAAATAATATTATTGAACCATAAAGAAAAAAATAATCCCATAAATGATAAAGAAATTTAACATGAAATACATTTGAATAAAGTGTTAAAAACCATTGAAAACATGTTAATGTTAAATCAATATCATATTCATTTAATAAATTATGAATATTTGGTAAATGTTGTTCAATTAAATAACGAAATACACGTATATCAACTTGTACACCATATAATGATACAGAATAATATTGTCCTGGTAGAAGATCTTCAACTATTGAACACATCATCCAAAAAGCATCTTCTTCTTCGAATAGTAATAATATTGATGCACATATAACACCCATACCCTAAGAATTAAGAAAACAAAAACTATTGATCGGTAAAAAACAATTACTTAGAGAAATCCATGCATAAAATAAACAAAATAGTTAACTACAAATTGTAAAAATGATATTTTGCTAAACATTAAAAAAAAAGAAACTTTTCTTGTATTTAACTGTTCAATTAATTCAAATACTCTTATTCATCAAATTTTGATTGATCTTTCTTAAGGAAAAATAACATATGAACTTCATTGCTCCCGCTTCATAGACTATGAGAGCCACTTTCGGATTTTCGTTAGCACACAACTGAAACTATCACGACGGATTAAGATCGATTCAAAATCCTTCGCAGTTAAATTTTACAGGTTAGATAAGGGTTTTGCGATTTCAACACGTATTGCTGAGCGTTCTCACACAAGTTTCGTCCCTCTAAATTCAAATGTTTAAGATTTTGAGCTTATTTAAATCCATTGTGAGAGTTTCTCGTAGTGACAGGGTCACATGAATGCAGACACTTTAGCAATGTCCTTCCTCTTCATTACAGACCTTGTTGATATACGATCAATGCTTATATATTAATACC
This sequence comes from Rotaria sp. Silwood1, assembly GCA_905250075.1. Taxonomy (NCBI): domain Eukaryota; kingdom Metazoa; phylum Rotifera; class Eurotatoria; order Philodinida; family Philodinidae; genus Rotaria; species Rotaria sp. Silwood1. Next base: position 217,226 of record CAJNOP010000239.1, read on the forward strand.
ATCTCTTTATAATATCTCAGCTAATTACTTGTTGTATATCTAGAGGATAAAACAAAAAAGATCGTGAAAAGTGTGTCTCAAAATGTATAGAATAAAGGAATTTCCGTGTGATTAGCAACTATAGCTACATTGTATTTCAAATTTTAACTTTGCAAGTATTACACTAACAGCTTTCATATTTACATTCATAATTTAAAAGTAAATATATAGGTCAGTATCATATTCATAAGATTCTGTGGTAGATTGATGACATTCTATGGACTAACTGACAGGACGAATTGACGTGTAAGGTTGAGGACATCAGTAAGCATGGATATCCTGTTTGCATGTTTGTTTGAGCATACCCGTCGGTATATCGGCAGCAGATTGCCAATCGGAATGTAGCTTATCGTTTAAGTACCAAACTACGGCTCGTTGATTACCGATATAAAGCTTATATCTTAACAATAAATATTCATTATTATACGTAAAAGGAAATAAAAACATATCAACAAATGAACCATGACCAATGTTCATGTTGTTATAATTCTTCCAATATTTAGCTTTTTTTTTGTTCATGTCTTCCTCTTTCTTACGTTTGCACTTTGACATGAGCTTATATAAATAACTTATAATGTTGGCTAAATATATAATCAGAAAGAATAAGCACATTGTTTTTTTACAGAGGATCTAAAACTTTTGATCTATTATTTATCATTATTTATAACCTTTCATAAATTTTCAAGCAAAAAATTCTTATCAAAACAATCTTTCTATTTTAAATTCCCGATTCAATCATGCATTGCAAACTGAAGCCTTTTTTAATTATCTATGCTGATAAAATAACCTTCGAGACTCTAATAATGAATAATCATATTTCTATGAAATTAATAATATATTCTTCTCTATTTCAACTAATGAGATTGTTGAATAAATAAACTCCTTGATATTCCAATTACTTGCTGTTGTTTATTTTAATTTGAATTGAAAAAGCAAATTTTAACATATATTTTAATAATGAGTTTCAATTGTTCTAAAGTTTTTTTTCAAACAAATCCTTCTTTAATTTATTCATTATAACAAAAAATTAAATCTATTTCTCAAATGAATTCATTTAACACATACCTGACAATATCCAATATCTAAATAAAAACATAAAAATAGATATTACAAACAAAAGAAAACAATGATTTAATTTAACCTGGAAAAAGCCATGCAATAGCTCTTAAAACTCGTCTTAATCTTGATATTCCTGATGCATTTATTGACATAAAACATGCATTTGTTGGTAATGTTCTTAAAAGATCTTTTTCAATTTGTTTTGAATATAATTGTGCATCATTATTAGATTGTTTAAGTATATCTGTATAAGACATTTTAGCTTGATATTTTTTATGTAATGATCCACTAAGACACATCCATATTTGAGCACGTATTGATAATGGAATGCCAAATGATTGTTTTAATAATATAGGAATTTTTGAATCTTGTCGAAATTGATTTGAATCAATTTTATGTACAAGTTCTTGATCTTGTATTGGTAAATGAACAACATCAATTTTATATTTTGAATCAAGATGTGTTAACCATTTTAATTTATTTGTTTCATTTTCAATAATAGGTTCTATTTCATATTGTTGTTCATTTTCATTAATATCAATACGAAAACCATACTCATCATATATTATTTGATCATCATTATCATTTAATAAATATTCAGGTGATGGAATAAGTGAATTAATAAGAGCAGAAAATGGTGTACCAATAATAACAGGTGAAGATAATTTATCATGATTATGATTGTTTAGATTTTTGTCTGTTGTCGTTGTTTGTATTGTTGTTGATTGTGGTGGATATTTTGATGAATATAATGCATCGTCTTTTTCACGATAATATGAAAATACATGATCAGATGTTGATGATAAAGATGAAAAATTATCATTGTTAGTAAACGAATTGAACATGGTTGTCATTTGAAAAAAAGAAAACGAAGATATTTCGTGAGATACTTGCACGCTGGTGACTGTGTCAGTTTATGAAGTCCAATAATGATTGGTTCGATTAATAATAAATTAAATAGGAACCGATTGTTTCTGTTTTCTACTGACATCTAGAAAGCTCTTGAGTTTAATATTAAAAAGCATGTGGCGATAATACAATTTTCGAAACGATAGTTAATTAAAATGTATGTTGATAGAATTATTTCTTAATTGAATTTTAGAATAAATTAACTTCGTAAAAACTAATATGATGAAAAATTATTCTTATTAGTAAAAATACAATAGTTTGATATCAATAAATCTAATCAATATCACTTCAATAAAATTTTCGTAGGTACTGTAAACCGCAAAAAAAATTGAATTTAAGGGCTGAGTAAAACAAAAAGAAACGACACACTATCATAAAAACATTCTCTATAAGATAAATTATTCATTTTAATTAATATACTTAAGTTCATAATCATTGATACTATCGATTTGAATTCAATTTTTGTACTTATATCAGAATAGCATATGGCGAATCAATTTATCCTCTATAAAAATAACTAAAAACCATATTCATAGTCTTTTAAATCAGCTTGTATTGTTTTTAAGCAAGAATTCAAGTGCAACATATTGACTAAATCCTATTTAAGATGTCCGTGAATTTATCTTCAATCGTTCATTCACATAACATTGTCATCGATTTTTAGTTACAACTTACAAGTCTATGACACTGTATCATTCCTTTTTTTCCAATGCATCATCAAATATTTAAAAACAAAAACAGTGAAATTCTTTCAAGAATTGTAGAATTAATCTTTCTAATATGGTAAGTGTATTCAAATTCGAAACTAACTTAACATATAGTGCTGGACAAACTTATTTGTACGAGTTTATGCTGAATGTAACAGCAGTGTTCAGACTTTCGAAAAAGGAAATTTCGGAGTTTTCAAGTAATTGTGTTCGGAATTGCACGTTATTTCCTAAAATGATGTAATTTCTGAAATTTCCGCAATGACGTACTTACAGAAATTTCTAAAATTGCTGAAATTTCCAATATGTCTAAAAACTTTTGATTTGCACTGCTATATAGTAATCTAGCTGATGGAAATTTCAGAAATATAGGTAATTTCCTTTTTTGGAAATCTGAACATACCTCGAGTGTAATTCTATTAAAAACCTGTCTCTTGACACGTAGTTTTTTGCCAATAGTACATTGATTATCTGTAGTATATCGACAAAAAAAATCCCACACAGAAAGTTGAATCGAGCTAGAGATATACGAAACTACAACAAATAAATTTGTCTTGATCAAAACATATATCTCTAGTGAAATATTCTATGAATTTAAGCGAATCCTATCAATGACAGCAGCATTCAAGAGAAATGAACACAACAAATGCTTCTCGTCGACTAAATAAATAAAAAAAACAAGTATTGAAGAATTTTTTTAGATTTGATACCAATAATTTTCTTCAGACTGCGACCCTAAAAACCAAAACCAGGACAAAGAAAAACTTGTTCTCACACATCTCTACCTCAGACTATTATAAATCCAGTTCAAGTACGATTCAATTGTTTGAGTTCAAGTTTTCTGTAGATGTACTACAAACATTTTTTCAAACGAAAATTTTTTTCTACCATTGTAACTTCATTAGAAGTGATGATTTAGTTTAATTTAAAATTGCAAACAATTATTCATATAATCAGAATGTTTTATGATTATTTACGAAAGAGGCCTTCAATTTCTTGCGATGATTCATTATGAATTATTTCCTTTTTTGAGAGGACAACATTGGGCCATCTATGTGAATAAAAATTCATAGTGTTATACAATCATATTTACCAAAAGCAACTTGTTTTTTTTCTACTTTATTGCGCACAAGAAAAAGCAACGGAGTATATATAAATCAGAACGACTGCAGTACATAGAAACCACTTGTATGTTTATTTAACATATTCCCTACGTGTATTTTTGCGTCAGCATCTGTTAAACATATGATGATAGTTGTGTTCTTTTTCTTTTTTTCTAGAATTCGATGTCATCCGTTGGTTATTGTTTTAAAATTTGTCAATCAGTTGATGAAAAAATAAATCAAGAACGACGATCTTCAATCCCAATTAATTTACCTCCTAATAATACTGGTGCTTTAATATTTGGTCGTCGTTTTGATTTTGGAAATATTTCATTCAATACGCCTCAAGAACAAAATAATCCAATATCTGGATGATAAAAAATAAAATAACAATTATTTATACTTAAAGACACCTAAGTTCTTTTCTTTTCATTGTATATAGACTTTAACGAATAAAAATTTTATATGACAATAAACAATAAGAGGAAAAAAAAAAAAAACAAAAATTCATATCTCTGTTCTTTTTATTTTATGAACCAACAATAATGTTATTGATAGGTATATGAATAAGTTTGACAAAAAAACCAATAAAACCCATTATAGCAAAACCAATTGCTGTAGCCATAGCAATTTTTTGAAATTCTATTTTAATAAATATTAATAATTATAAAATTAATAAAAACTAAATAAATTACCTTTACGATCAGGTTTCGTACATTTTTTAACTAAACGAATGGAATCTTTTATAAATTGTTTGCATGGTTCAGTAAATTGTTGAACTTGATCCATGTTAATAATTTGAATATATATTTAATAATCAAACTTTGTCGAAATAAATTAAGTCGGATAAAAATTTCGATTAATGTTTATATGTATGCTTGAAACAGATAGATAGATATTAAAAAGCCTAAAGATTCAAGTCTAACCAATCAAATTATAGTCGTGTCAACTGATGACGTTTATCTGCATTAATGGATGAGTTAATTTTAAAAGAAAACTGATAGTTCATATATTCTTTTTCATGAATAAAAATAATATTTAAATAAATTTTAATCAATTTTGACAAAAATTTTTCATATTATTCTCATTGCAACGATGGTTACTATGAATAAGAGAACATGTAAATGGCAGCTTTATTCAGCTGACTTCAACAAAAGAACAATACTTTTATATATGAAGAGTATATTTACATTAATGTCAATGGATTATGTACACTAGCAGCGAAACAACGAAGCTTATGTAGGCTTAAGTCTACCCTAAAATCAGGTATTGTAGGCGAGGATAGACTTAAACTTTTGTTTTTTATTGCATTCACTTAACAAACTTATGCAGCACATCAAAATTCTTGCGCAAATGTCAACATTATTCACTGTCTGCAGCGATAAATCATGACAATTTTCCTATTACAACTAACTCATAAAACGCTCTTGGGGACACATTAAAATTAGTATTGGGCTGTCGTAGTTTGCCAATGACTTGAAGTTGTGCTTCTTTGTTAGAAGTGAAGAAGAAGAGCACAACAACAACAAAAATCGAGTTAAATAATTTAAAAACCACTGAAAATTTTCTTCGCCTTCAATCGCTAAGTTTATATGTATAATCAACATATTCAACAATGGTAACGAATTCACAATATAAAACTTTTATTTTTTTTTGTGAACACTGTCACTTCACCATTGTTTTGTTTGTCAATGAAGTCGATTGCAAACTTCTTTCGAGAGTCGAAGGTAAACAATAAGAAATATTGGTGTGTTTCTTTTTTGACGTGCATGTTTTTTTAGACAACTTGCCATTTTTTTTTCTGTTTCGTAACAGCTTCATATAGAGCAAAATGTGGGTTTTACATCAGAAGTGCTGTGTTTCAATTGAATTGCATACCAAGGTACTCTCTCCCCTCTCGTTCTCCCTATTCTTTACTTCCTAATAGAGATCTTATAAAAATTATTGAATCCACATTAAATTCAAGATATTGTGCCACTTATGACTATTTGTGATCTACGAAAAGAATTCAAAAAGGTACTCTGATACTTTTTTAATTTTAGAAAAAGATTTTATCCTCATAGAGTACTGTGTGTGACTTACATTAATAAGGGTAAGGATAACTTATACACTAATTAGTCTCATTTGGAGAACACATTAAAGAGAGTGTAGGTTCCTGACTGTCACTGATTTGTAGAAGTGTTGAAAAGTTCGTATTTTTTTTAACCTAACGATATTTGATATTGACAAATGAACATTTCTAAATATTTAAATGCTTGTCGCTTGTAACTATTGCCATTTGATCAGTCATGATGATAAGTAAAAATTTTATTTTAATTTGATTTACCTGAGTGATTGAATTTCGAATTGAAATTTTATCCATGAATATACCTTATAGTTATTAGAAATTCTTCCAAGTTTTTACTAGAATGAGCACGCTCTTACTAAAATATTAATACTTTAAAGAAACGCTCGTTTAGTACTGCGTTTCAAAAGAAAGAATTTTTTACGAATAGCTGATATTTTGATAAGGATCCATTTATTCTTGTTCAATCCTTGAAGATTTTCAGTGATTGTAAGATCTACATATGAAATAAGTTTCAATTCGAAATACAATCATCCAAGTTCTCAATAACTATATTCTGTCAGCACATAAATCGAGCAAAACACCTCCTAACTCGACAAGCCGTAACCAATCGGTTCAAGAAAACACCGATTTGATAGTTGAGTATGTTTCCTCATGAAATTGTTTTCTCCATTGTTAAGTAAAAGAAATTCTTGAAGCACTCTTTACATATTTTGTATTTGAAATCATTTGATAATCTTCATTAAAGGCGCCTATAAGTTTTTGATTGCAAAACGGAATGTATGTAAACTTACGAAGATAAAGAAAAACGATCTAAGTAAGCCTAAATATATATTTCGTTCTGTTGTCGAAATCTTTTAGTCGTCTTTCATTGTATCAAAAAATGTTCCGAACTTCTATATCATAATAACAATACAAAATGATAAATAATATGTATTTTTCAGAACATATCTTTTTATTGTTAAAATAAATTGTGCAAACAATCTAATGGCTAACGATGATCTATCAACTCCAATACCATCAATAAAGAAACGTTCACAATCACATAAAAATCGAATTCTGACACATAATCATACAACAGGAAAAAGTCTTGTTGATGATGTTCATAGCAATGAAAATTCAAGGTTAGGAAATAATTCAACACCAAAATTACCATCACTTTTTTCAAAATCAAGTATTTTTCCTTCTCCATCTGGTAATTCATTTATGAAAATTTGTTGTTTTTATTTTCTTATTAAATTTTGTTATTTTTCGAATAGAATCAATGCGTTTTAAAAAATATCGTTCACAACAAAAAGATATTATTACAACATCATCATTATCAAAATTTGAACGACAAACAATAAATATTACTTCTCAAACACGTTTACCAACAATATATACAACATCAAATAATAATGAACAAAAACGAGTATCTGAATTTCAACGAAAACAAGTTTGTTTTTTTTTTTAAAAACATTATTATTATTGTTTTTTATTTAATAGATTTATGCATTAAACCATCTTATGCGTGAATTAGAACAAGAACAATTTCGACAATTTTGTAAATTAAATGGTATTGGTATTGGTATTGGTACTTCTGAGGATATTGTTTCAACTACTGAAGATTCAAATGAACAATCATCAACATAATATATTGTAGATATTTCTTTGTATATTTTCATGATCATTACAAGTTACAGTCAATTTTTCATTGAACTAGTCATTATCTTCCTCTTGTATTTCAAATGATTAATCAACGAATTTTTTATGAAGTGAACTTATTTTGATAACTAAGTATAGAATAAATCTTGATTTATTTTTTCTATGTATATTGTAATTCGTTTATCTCTTATTATTTGTAAAATACTCAAAATAACCTAAGAATTTTTGCTAAGTCGGATTCTGAACCAGATTTTATCAGAAACGACTCAACCGGATACGATTGGATGCTCAGGAATCCTAAGCATAGAAAAAAATCAGGAGATATTGGATTGCACAAAGGATACAGTAAGATTTCCATGGAGTCTGATATCAACATTCCAAACCGAATAATATTAGAAAAGATCTATTTGAGCCAAATAATTTAAAGAAATTCGAAGTACACTTAATTCTAGCAAAATCTAGTTGTATTTCCTAAAATTTCAACATTCGAAATTCGGGGTAGATAACTTTGAAAAACATTTCAAATGATCTTTTCCAATATTAACAGAAGTACTCGGAATAGGTCAAAAGTAATACATAGATCGATGGAAGTTCTAAAACACAAATTAATGACAATACGAAATCTATAACAAAGACATCAAAAATTTGGCGGAACTGACGAAGCAGTATATTGTAAACAAGAGCAATAGTATACACGCCGTATCCTGCTATTAACAACAATTATTTCATCATTGAAACGAATTTGATAAGCGAGACTAATATTTATTGAAATGTCATTTTGTCATCATTTAGATGATTACTTTTGTTCGGCCAAACCAAAACGGATGAGTTCAAAGTCGTGCGACCTAATTTAACAGACATTGTTCGTTACAGACTTTCGTATTTGTATGCTGTTTATTTTCTGAATCTTTTCAATGTTCGGCTGGTATAATTTCTATGGAATTTGCATATGAAGTTAGATTAATTGTTTTTATTGAATCCTAATCAAACGTTTCGATTGACAAAGTATCATTGCTACTTTTAACTGGAAAAAACACATATAGTCAAATAATGTCTATTGTAATTTAATGAGGATACATGATTATACGACTTTTTGTGTTTTCTAAAGAGAGAAAAATTATTGGAATAACACGGTCACGTAATATTATTTATCACTCATCTGTTTAGATCTCTTACACTCCTTTTTTTTCATTCAGACTACGAAAAAAAAAAATTTTTTTTTGTTATTGCACGATTTCAATCTATGCATATCATTGTTTTCCGTCCTCTAGATATCACAATGTATCCTATTCAAAATAGAAACTGTTAATTAGCATTAACCATTCTTTAACAAATGTTGATTGTCGTAATAGCATTATATTTTGTCACAAAAAAAAAAAATAAAAAAAATGTCAGATATTAATGTAAAGAAAAAACGAATATGAAAATAACTCTTTGATCAATGCAAAAATAAAATTTTTCTTCATTGTTTCCAAGGTCAATTATCAATAATATAAAAAATAAACTACATAGATTAGAAAACAAACACTCAAAACTCTAAAATACTCTAAAATAAAATGATCTTGTTCATTGTTTCAAATTGTATTTTGTTTTTTTATGATGTCTTGTCAATTTCATCATCAGGTTGTTCTTTTCGAACTCCTGTATTCCAATCTGTTGGATTAAAATATTGTACTGTTTTCTTATATGTCCAATAAGGTGTTAACCAAAAACTAACAACTACAAGACCGATTAACATATTAGCTGTAAATAATACGGAAAGATTTTGTTTAATACTATTCCAATCATGATAGATATCAATCCACCATATTACTTCAAGAAACGTACGAAAATGAAAAACATTAATTAATATCCATTGATTAATTTTCCAAACATCAGTTTTTTCAAGTTTTAATTTTAATAAACACCAACAAATACATGAAAATGGTGTACTTGCTTCAAGAATAAATGCTCTTGCTGTATAAAAATGACCAGCATTACCATATGCAGCTAGAAAGAAACCATTAAATGCAAAAAAATGATGCATATGTAATTCTTTTGAAAATGTATGAAATTTTATATCAAAAAAAATTAATGTAAGTTCTTCAAATATGAAAAAACCAAGTACAATTGATATAAATGCCCATGATTCATCACTTGTTGCGCTTACATGATCAATTGCAAGTTGTCCATCAACAAAAACAAGATAGGCAGCTAGATATATAAAAATAAACTCGATTTAAAATTTTCAAATTTTCATAAAAGAAAACTTTATACCCCAAATTGTTAATAATCCACATACTGCTCGAACCATAGCTAATTTCCAAAACATTTGTTCTTTTGGTTTTAATGTCCTACAATGTAAAAATATTTTAAATTTAAATAGACGAATTATTTCATTTTATATGGCAGCAGCTGATTCAGGATTTTTTTATGATGATTGTGATCATGATCATAAAACGTCTTTCATAGCTCATTTTAAAGCGTTTTATGCTAAGAAAAGCGGAGAAAATTCTTTTGAAAGGAGGCGATTAGCCTCGTTGTAACTTCATTGTTGTTATATGGACGATTTTAGGCAAACCAGGATCTAGTCAAGTTTCATTTGACTTACATGCTTTCCAAGGATTATTTTTCTCAATAAGCTCTTTCAGTACAAACATATGGAAAAACTTCAGGATAGATGCTACAATACGAATTGCAACTATAGTGACACTTTCAGCGAAACCAGACTCCAAAAAACTTCTCTCAGTATGATCTAGAGATTTTTAAGAAGAATTTGTATCGTTTGAATTTTTTTAAACTTCTCATTCAGTTATAGAAGCATTTTTTGTTTGTATATTCGTACTCAGTCGCGTCACTATGGAACAGTAAATGAATTCTGTTTTGAAACATCCAGTACTGCTGCCTCATTTGATAGTTTTTCTAAACTAAAATGCATGAAGTGCTAGTGCAAGAATCTCTAGCACTGATTTTTGCAGAGTATATGGTGTAACTTAATATACATGTAACATATAGAGATTAGCTCTAGGAAAGTTTATTATTCTAAAATACACATGTTGTAATTTTACACAGTCGCGTGGCTAATGAATGATCAGTCTAAATGATAGAGTTTTTCTATTGATTCTCCGTCTCTTTCATTAGATATTTAAAAAAAAAACAATAAAAACTCTAACTTACCGAACTTGAGGTATTAGATGGTTTGAAATCCATCCCATAATAAAAAACAGGCTTAGCCAACCAAAATAACTAAGAATAATACGAAGTGTATTGTCACTTATTGATTGAGACGATTTTGGGATCTGTATAGGTATTTCCATTTGTATATTAGTCTAATATATTTTTTTCAATATAAAACAATACTTCAACAAGTAAAACGTTCTTACCATTTTTTTGCTTAGACTATGTTAACACTCGTTTTCTATGTGAAAATGAATTAAGCCATTTCTTACAATTCACATCGCTTTTAAAAGCAGATAAGAAAATGACTTTTTTTTTTTTTGTTGTTGTTGTTGTTATCATATTATCTCTTAACAGTGCATGTGATATAAATTAAACCTAGAACAGTTCGTTTATTTTTCTAAAAGGTAAATGGGTCATTTCTTGAAATATCTATGTCAATTTAGTATTTTACTTCTGCCTTTACAAAACTAAATCATTTTCTCATATTTATTGAAACGAATAGAATTGTTTTATAGAAAACAATCAAATAGTTTAATTATCACCAAAGTAGATAGAAAATTCTATCATATAAACTTGATTTCACACTTGTTAAAACGGTTGTTGACCTAAATAAATATACTTTTAATGACTGTCTATATGCCTCCGGTACAATTGTTAGTGAAGCCAAATAATTGCATTGATGTTCAATAGGCAAATGAAATTGCAAGTATATGTAAATATTATGATCAAATATATCATATATTCATGTTCAGTTGAACATTCAATATAGTAATCATATATATATATATATTCAATTCACATTTGGAAATCTTTTTAATTAAAACAAAAAAAAAAGAAATTATTTCAATTTTACCTATCTTAGAACAGGCATTAAATCAATCAAATTCATTCTCCTTTACGTCTCAATGGCATCTATTTTCAAAAAATAACCTACAAACCAAGGTCATTATTTCAATTGCATAAAAATAATAGCCTTGAACATCATTTTAGACGCAATTTTTTTTTCTTCTATTGAGCTGAATACAAATATGTAAATGCGTCATTATCGAGCAATCTCAGAATGAATATGATTTTTAAATATTTGTTCATATAACTAAAATAATTATTATAATGTTTGAACTTTTTGATTTTTGATTAAGGGTAGTACTAGTAAATGTTGCGTTGTTCTTGAAATGTTGGTTATCAATCTATTGAGACATACATTAAGAAAAAGAGAAGGGTAACATATGAAGCAAGACTTTTTTTTTCTCTCTATTCTTTCTTCTTTGTCCTAACTTCGTAACATACTACACATTTAAATCACCATTTCACTATCAACGTCTTTTTTTCTTCTTTTCTTCCTATTCGCCTTTCTTTTCTTTCTTTCTTTTTTTTTTTTTTTTATATTCACCATTCATTTTCAATCGTTAACTGTCATCGATGGCATTTGTATGTTCGAGCTGTTGATGAGAAAGAATAGAACTATGTTTAAAAAAGAGTTAGTCGTATATTGTCAATAAGATTTATTATCAAATTAGCTTCATCTATTATTAGTTTTGTTCTTGACTTTTTTTTTTCAAATGCGTGCCATGTGTTCCGTGTCAATATGACTATAAAAGAATTTCTATGTCAGCTAGGTAAGTCGTCTAGTTTGTCAGGCAACAAACTAATCAATAGGATTAGTAATGTTTCTCTTCTTTTTTAAACATTGGAATGACTACTAAGAAAGAAAAACAGTAATAAACTTCCGTCGTATGAAAAGGTTTAACTTGTGTAAATGTTATTATCAATAACTTTTAAACTATTGCATTATTTTGACTAACAGACTTATTTTTCAGATTAATAATGGTATAATATATCGATAAACAGTGGTCTTTATTTGTGACCATGAATTTTCCATGTGGACCGTTGGATACCATCCAATTAATTGCACTTATCCTTTTTGTACTTCTTACTTTACAAAGTCTCCTTGGTATTGGTCTAGGTATAGGATTTCTTCTTGAACCACCATTATATAGAACTATTATTGATCTCAATTCTGCTTTTAATAGACAAGCTTATTTTTCCATTTATGCACGTAAGTTATTAAACTTAAAAATAATTATTTAATATAAATCTCCTATTACTTTTTTTTTTCTTTAGCTCATATTCTTCTCATAATCGGTAGTGGTATAGTATTAATACCAATCATTTTAGGTGTAGTCGGCATATTAAGACGTCGTTGGCGTTTTTTAATAATTTCTCTTGCTTTACTTTCACTTTATATGGCTATTTTATCAGGTGCTGTTGCATCTGGTTTTGCTTATTATGATCGACTTCGACCTACATTAGAAACTGATATTGCACAAACATCAGCATCTATATGGTCAACAGTTCGTACAACATATAATTGTACAGGAACAAATTGTGTTACCGCATTAGAGAACGCTATGTATTCAAATAAACAACGTATTGGTATAATATCTGTTGTTTTTCTACTTGTACCAAGTTTAATAACACTTATTATGATGTTTCAAATGCGTCGAGATATACTTTATTTTAAATAATAATATACAAGCATATAAAAGTTCATGAACATACTTTACCCTCATTTTCTCTTCTCATGATGGTGCTTCTCTTCTCTATGCAATACGGTGCTAAATTTATATATATATATATGTATGTGTGTGAGTGTGCATAACTATTAGAGTTCAATAAAAAAAAAAAAAAAAGAAGAAGATGTAATGCCTCCTTTCGTTATTGCTCACTAAGTTAATAATTAACCATGATATTAAACTTTTTCTTTCTATATTGATTATGCAATAGAATATACGTAGAAAAAAAAAGAGAAAAACGTGATGTGTGACAACGAGAAATGGACAAAGTAAAACTGAACTTGAACTCGAGAATCATACTGCATGTGCAAATTTTATGGCAGTTCTCTTTTTCCTTTCATTCAATGAACGATAATAATCAAAATGGGAAATGAGACTTATCATTATGAATATTAAAAGAAATTTACATATTTTATGTATATATATGGACATGTTAAAATTAATCGATTTCAATTTTCTGTAGAAAAAAATTGAATTTTTATATCATAATGGGTTACTTAGAAATGAATATGTCAGGCGTGTCAACGTATTTTTCTTTGTCCGCACAATTAAAAATCATTGATTGAATGAAAATGAATAATATAATTGTTTTCTATATTATGAATTGTTCACTCGTCAAAAAAAAAAATCAACGATAAAAATATAATAGTATTGGTATCAATGTATGTCTAGACAAAATAGTTCCTTTTATCAGTACAATTCTATTTGTTATATTATATCAACAAGATAATCCAAAGAATATTCATCATTATTGTTCGTCAATCATCGCCGTTATTATAACAGCAACCATATGATTGTTTATGACATTTAACTTCTGAGCTTCATTATTACGTTCGATTTCATCATGATTATGGTTACTTCAAATAAGTAAAGTTTAATGATCATAATAGTGTGATATTGAATAACACAATCTATGTAGATCATGATAAGAATATTTTAATAGTGCATTTATGCATATTTTCATTTAAAAAAAAATAAACGTCACGAACAGAATAAAAAAAAAAGAAATGCCTGTCTAACAAGTCTTATTGAAAACGATGTTAATGATATGGACGATGATGATGTAATGAGATACTTGTTAGGTTCTTTTCCTAATATGAAAGATTATCATTGAGTATATTTAACATCTTATGAAATAATATAACAATAAAAATTGTTTTAAATCAATTTTTTCATAATTGTTGTTGATCAATATAAGAACTTGTAACAGAAAATATTTTATACATTAAAAGTCACATTTAAATATTGCAAACTTTTCTTGAGCAAAAAAAAAAGAGATTTCATTTACCAAGCCTATCACTTATGGATGGAGTCTAATCAAATTTACCTTGAAGTTCTATTCCGGGACAGTTAAATTGTTACATTGATAAATAATATATCAATTTCAATGAAGTAAAATGTATGCAGATGAATACACGTTTTATTTAATATATTAAGAGGACAGAGTGATGCCGAAGAATATTTTTAAAAGTTTTACTTATGTTAATATGTACATATCATTATGTTGATAATGTTTCGTATTGTTCATACTTCAACTGTCTGATACTATTCAAAAGCTTTGCTTTATAGACCAATGATTGTTAAGAATTCTCATTCTTCTATTTGAAATAATATAAATATAAAAATAATAATGATGAATGTCTTCTTAACTTTTATTATTAATCATAGCAGATTGGATAAAAAATGTTATTCAATTCATTGAATGTGTCAATATTAACATCAAGTACAGTTCATTTAACAAGAGTTATGTTAATTCAATATTGAGATGTATTGATAATCTATTGATTATGTTATTTTTTCAATTCTCTGCTCGATCGATAAGGAAGAATGATAATTAACACGAACTAGTAGTTGATTGATTGAGTCTATTTGATAGGACATGAAAAATGTTGAAAAAATAAATGTTCTTATAACTAAGAATATGTGTCATTCTACTATATTTATTATTATAAAATATAGATTTTTCTTGGTGAAATTTGAGAAGTCTATTTCAGTTGGTGTCGAGTGTGGACATGGCTACAATTGATGACAGAGACAATTGACAAATTCTATTATCAAATTATGAAGGCGGTAATCTTTTTATTTATTTATTTCTTAGACTTATTACTGCTTTGATAACACTAAATTCTTCTCATATTGTAATGAGATTAAGTGCACATATCGATTTTCTTCGAAAAAGGCATCATTGGCTCAACGAAAGAGAAAGACATTCGTACTTAGGTAATAAATACATCTAGCATTCTAATTTAGAGAATATACTGTTTTACTATTGTTATTGAAAATAAATAGAAATTGATTGAAAAAAGATTCTATTGAACTTATGAGGAAATAGCCCGAGCTAATTCAAAGGTTTTGACTCTAAGCTTTTTCAATGAGTATAGCATCTGCATCGTAGAACAAATCTACGAAGATATCAACCCACGTTGAAATTTTAATAAGATATTGAAGTTCTATGAAAGTTTCCTTGAAAGACTTTGATTTTTCAGTAGAAACATTATCCACATTAGCTAATTAACTAATCTATTGTGTATTAAAAATGCACAAGTTTTGAACGAAGCATCACTAAGACTTGAATTGTTTAAACGGTGTATTTTTCAACATTATCTATGGACAAGCAATTATGTTTTCCAAAAATTCAAGTCTCGATGATGCTACGTCTAAAAATTGTAATTTTTGTCATTCAAAATAGTTTAGTAGAGTTTTTAATGCGGACAAAGTCTTAGAAAAATCTCAGTTATATAAGCAGACCACAGTGTAACTTGGATATCTCAACTAAATCATATCATAAAATCATATCCTTTTGGTTTTTGATTGATTACCAGATCAGCTGTTTATTAATAGAATATGAAACAAAAGACACTAAAAGACTTCCAATGGTTTTCTCGTTAGGTACACAAAGTAATGAGCTAATGTAGAGTGAAGTCGAGGAGAAAAAAAGAAATAGGAGAAATATTCAAATATTCAAATGTCTGAAATTGACTCGAAAGAAGCAAAAGTTTTATATTATGGATCGTAACGAGACAGTGAACTATGAAATTTGATAAAATAATCCCTAATCCATTGACTCATTTAGGAATCAAACATCATCTAAATTTTTGCAGAAATAGATTGAACTAAAAATAACGTTATGAAGTCGAATATAAATATTCTGTAAAATGTTTTAAATATCTTTTTCTTGTCTAGAAATCGATATCGAAGTTAATTCTTTATCGCTTGGCAAAACTGCAATAAAAAATATTTTTCAATTATAAATTTGATTTTCTGGAAATTTATTAGGCGAACACGGCTCAGAATGTTACTGTCATAAGTATCTTTATTTTACAAAGAAAAGGATTTCTACACAAGCCGTAGTCATTTGTTAAAACACTATAAAAAAATTTATTATTATGGTAATCCTGAGTTGAATAAGGTCGGCCAATTCTAATTCTTGAGAAAAACAGAGTAAGATATAATTCGAATTACTTGTTGAACCGAAAGTGTAAGATACGTTCATGAGTCCTGTAACTTCTTGAAGACTATCATTGATTTAAAAAAAAATCTTTCAAAAGTAAAATACTCGCTGATTAATTTCAACAAGTTCAAGTCAGTTACTGTTTTGAGTTATACTGTTCTACTTCAGTAACACTCATGCTACTTAGTGTAATCGATAGTACACTTGGCCTTATGTGCGTAGATGAGGTATGCCATTGAACCAAATGTAAAGGCTCTTTATTTTTATTTATTAATTAAATAAAATTTCAAAAACATTCGCATCAAAAAAATTTCTGATTGTTATCAATTGCGGACTGTAAAACTCATGTATAGAAAAAGAGAATGAAATCGATTACAATGACGTCATCAAATTCTGATTTTTTTATCTTTAAGGATAAGATTTTACTTGATTATAGTCTTCATTGATCGATTAAGAAAGACTAAAAACAAATGAAACCTATCTTGCATGTTGAATAATCAAATTTGTTTTTCTGTTTTTTTACATGGGAAATCTTCCGTGAATGAATAGATAAAGCTCGGGCTGCTTGCTCCGACAGAACAATCTCTTTAGGCTGGATGGCCTATTTCGAGATCTAGTATTCACTGAACTAGCGATTGTTAGTCAATTAAAAACTTTAAATCAAATTGATTATGAAATTTTCGATTGAATTCTAAATATATTTCTCGATTTTATTAGATAGGTTAGCAGGTACAGTAAATCATAAATTCTATAAATTTCTTTTAATTTAAGAAAGCTTTAATTGCTTCCGATGTTGATTTTTTCCCGTTTGCAAGCATGATTTGATTATGAAAATTTTCAGATCTTGCATAAAAAGAAAATTGATTTCATTGTATTTTGTTGAAATATTTAAATATTCCGATTTTGGCATTGATAAATCGATTTCTACATACTTGAAATTTTATTATGTAATAAAAAATTTCGTTGAGATCAACTTATTGTTTGTACGGTTAAATCAGTAAGCAAAACTTGTTGTTGTCAGTTTTCTTTCAACTGTGACAAGTTGTTCTTTTACTTTCAATATTGGACGAAACCTATAAAGTTTGTCATTCACTTCTTTTTCTTCACTAAAAAAATAAAAAAATTTAATCGCTTTTAAAGTGACCATTTTGAGGAGTGCACCAAAAGAAAACAATTTTTTGCTTTTATTTACATAGTTTCTATATTATTTTAATTGATAATCAATGATGTGAAAGCTACAATGGTATATAGAAAAAAAAACTATCTTATTAATATTCATTAACGGATGGAATATAATAAATAGATGGATTTTTATTTGATAAAGTACTTCGCACATGTTTATTTGTCAATTGTGGTGATGATTCATATTGTCTAGGTGTTGGATAAATTTTTTCAATTTTTCGTACAGGTCGTGCATGACTACCATTCGGAATATATTCTTCTTGTAGAGGTTCATGATTTCTTGGTGATAATTTTTTATTTGCCCTTCTTGTAGAAGCTGGTTCGACTTCAGCGTAATGTATTCGTTGAATAGGTTCAAGATGATGTTTTCTATTTGGATCTCCTTGATGAACAATTCGAGGTGATGGAGTATTATCAATATGTGACGGATGAACAGAAGGACGTAATGTTGAAAAATGATTGTTACTATGAGGTGCTTCAACAAAATACATTTCAGCTCTTCTTGGTGATTGATGATAATAAGCGTCATTTGGTATGTCTCTATGTTGTCGTTCAATAACTCGTGTATCAGAATTATTTTGTCGTCTGGGTGGTGAACGCCAAGAATCACTCGCTGGTGGTGGTGGTGTTCGTGCACGTCGGCGTTCAACATGAGCTGGCTTTGTTGGTGGTGAATGATGCTCTTGAACAAGATAACGTCGGCTTGGTTCATTTGGTACATCGTGAGGTCGAGGAGCCATCTGACCTGTATTATTAACGTAATAAAGTGTTGCCAGACGATTAGGAGAATGCTGGTGAATATCATCCAATGGTGAATGGTCACGTCGAGCAATTCTTCTTTGAGTAACTACTGGTTGTTCATGTACAACAGCACGTTGTCGTGGTGGTGGTGGTTCATGTACAACTGGACGTGGTCGTGGCGGGGGTGGCTCAGGATAAAGAGGTTTGCGTACATGACGTGTTGTTTCATCTTTGTGATATATTTCATCATCATTAGGGCGATAAGTAAATTTCCCATCTTGATTTGAATATAGAAATTGTTTTCCATGTTTTGATTGCCGAAACTGATGTATGGCGCCACGATCACATATTTCGCATAAGCCAGTTTGAGGATCAATAATATGTCTGCCAATATGGACCATTTTAGAGTATTTTTTTGTTTTTAGTCGTAATAATGATATGTAAACCTATATATAGATATGTATTTTTTTCTGCTATTTTTCTTTTCAATTACACAGCATCAAATTGCATATGGTCACCATTATCGTATTACCACTTGTGTCTGTTTTTCTGTTGTGACGACAACGGAATGAAAAATCAACCACTTATTCACTTGTTCGAACGGCTGCACAAAACGGCAGCGATCGTCAATTTTTTTTCTCCTTCGTTTTCTCTCTCGCTCTCTCTCTCACCTTGTTTAGCCTAATTCATATCTCACATTTTCAATAACTTGAAAAGCGTAAAAAAAATCATGACAGAAGAAAAGATCGTATGATCGATTTCTAGAGATTTTTTTTTTTGATCGATAAATAGAAAAGAGAAAAAGAAAATAATCAAAATAACGATAAAAGTGCTTTTCCGCCTACTCGTACTTTTTTTACTATTCAATGACAAATTTCTTTAGTTACTTATAAACGATGCACTGACAACGTCAACAACATAAAACAATTGTTTTTTGTCAACATCTAAGCAACAAAAATAGGATTCCTGGCTTTTTATAAATAAAGAAATATTCCATGACACATATACATTTATATTCAGTAAAGAAATTCTCTTTGATCTTCATGTTATTTATACACATAAAAATAAAATAAAAACAAAACAAATAATATACCAACTACATGTCATAATATAGTGACAGAAAATACGAAAAATCAAAAAAGAAAACAAACTTATGGTTAAATGAATAGTGCAAATGCTAAAGATTTCATCGATTATTAGAGTATATTAATCAGTTAGTGATCAGCAAACTAGTGAAGTCTTTGAACTTTAATATATTTGTAAAACAACTATTTTAAATAGGAAATAACAACTTGGATAGTTTTTTTAAAAAGAAATATGATATATTGATTCTTCTAAACGAAAACAAAGAATAAATCATACCTTTTTTATTGAATTTTTGGTAGAGCTTACCATTGTTTCTCATACTAAGACGATGAAGGTATGTCTTGATGCTTCTTGTACTCTTCATGAAAATAGATTCATCATATTCAGTAAAAAAAATATTTTGTACATTAGTAAAAAAATAAACTCTCAAATAATCAAGTCTCACTATAAGCCACGTTTCCATTCATCAATTTTGCATGAATATTGTTAGAGTTGTAAATACAACAATCCGACTTTATCATTTATCATCAATACATACAAACCAATTCTTATGAAATATTTTTTTGAAAAAGAAAAATATTATTTTTCACTTAAGTTTATTGATCTTAATTTCATAAACTTTTACTTGAAAATATTTGACTTTAATTCAAACTATATTAAATAGGTTATAAACATGATTTATGAACCGTCAATAACTAAATTAAATAAAACAAAGAAAAAATTTTGACAAATAAAAAACAATATCGTAAGATTATAATTGTATTATTTGCTAGAAACTAAGACTCAACAGAATTTATTTTTAATTATTATCATTTTTTTTGCACTTGATTTTGGCATTCACTTGTCATAGAAATCTATGACGAATGTTTTTCTTTAGATAAACTATTTGTTAATTATCTTTGACTATTATATATCGTTACAATTTAAGATTCATTCGATAAGAGCAAATCTAAGAAAGAACATGAATGTTATATCATAATATATTTATATGACAACATATTAATTGAAAATATGACTATTATTGACATGTTGACATAGGATTCTTAATAATAAAGAATATATTTAAAATCTTTTAAATTGATACTCTCAGTACTTTCCTAATACTCTAAATTATGTCATACTTATTTTGTCAAGGCAAACACCATATGTGTAAAACATTGGCGTAGTAGAATTTTCCAACAAAGGGCATGTACACACATGCCAAATCATGTATTGTTTCTTGTATATATATATATATATATATATATATATTAGTAGATAATATTCGAGAAAGTAAGTTATAAAAAAGTCAATGAAAATATTGCATAAAAATAGTTTTAAGATTACCAAAAACGAAAGCTAATTTTTTGTTTTCTTAAATTGTACGAGCAAAATAAACAAAACAAGTTTTGGTACATGTTAATCTACTCATTTATTTGGACAGACAGATGAAGACTGACAACAATATAGATGGCATTTCGTTGGTGTCTAATCTATCAGACATACATCTAGGATTCTTTCAAAACATAACCAATATGTATATAGAAGCTTCCTTATTGTGATTGATAGCTAGAGAAGAAAAAAATTTGATTAGAGATTTCTTTCGATGAATATTCTCATAGCATATAGACATACTGGACTAAGATGAAAGGAATATTTTTCATTATGCTAAGTGTTAATACGTGGGCGAATGCTTATATTTGTTGTTGTTATTGTTGTTATTAATATTGGTGGGAAGCTCTTTTTCTCTCTCTTTCTCTTTGTTTTCTCTATATTCATGATTGATACCAGCAATTTCACTTCGATAGAAAGTTGTTATACGTTATTTTTTATATGTTGGATATAGAGTATAACCCATCTTTTGTCGATCAAATCCATATCTTTTTTTTTTAAAGATTATCATCCGCCTGTAAATGTCTGGATAGTATAATTATCGGACGACAATCGAGATATGTTTGTTTGTCACCTCTTGTCCGAAGATGTGATAATGACATAATGGTCTTTACTCCTTTTTTTTTGTTTTACTCTACTATAGGACAAACACGTCATTGTACTAGTAACTAGCGAATGCTTCAAACGAGTCATTAGGTTATTGATATCGTAAAGCATACCATCACTGCTATTTCTATTGACGTAATACCAATAGAATATCGCAAAGGAGGAAAAAAATACAAATAACGTCATAAATTGGGAGCATAACGTTCGCCTGTTGCTGACTCCACCCAATCGTTGCTTGACTGATGAGATATAGAGCGAGAAAGATAGATCATCATCATCTTCTTCATCGTCATGACAAATCATTATCAATAACAACCTTCTTTTTTTGTTTATCCAACGACTACAAAACAGAACAAGAGAAAAAAAAGGAAAGGTTTTATATGTGGGCGTATGTGTATGTATGGAACATGATAACGACGAATAACAGCTATATCACCAAGGCTGACTAGTATGAGACATTCCCCTTTTTTCTTCTTCTTTTTTTTTTTTTCTCTCTCGCTCTCTCTTTTATTGATCGCATATATCGTAGATGTGCAAATCATAGCAATAGAAGATAATCTTGTTTGCTACTGCATTTTTTTTCTTTCTACTTATATAAATGATATTATTCGTTAAGACGTGATTGTACGCATAATCCAACAATTGAGACGAGTTTTTGGTCAATTTGATCACTTATTATCTTAGATATTTAACATCGGAAAGAAAATGTTTTGCTCTTTTTGACATACATCGATTAGCATAGAAAGTTATATAAAGATTATTCAATCCGACAATTGATCGAATATATAATATAGACAAGTTAATTTAAATATTTCTTTTAGATTATATTTATCTTCTTTATTTTTCTCTTCATTATTTAAACAATGCCACAGTGGGGAGGTGGTGGTGAAATATGTCCACGTTGTCAGAAAACTGTTTATCCAGCAGAAAAACTTGCTGCATGTAGTGCTTCATGGCATAAAGGTTGTTTCAAATGTAAAACATGTAAGTTTATTTCATTTAGATTATTTATTTATTTATTTATTTATGATTTATTATAGGCAATAGCATTTTGACATTGGCTTCATACAAGGACTTTTCTCAAGATATTTATTGCAAGAGTAAGATGAGAATTAAAAAAAAATATTCTTATATTATCTTTTTATTTTTTTTTGTTTTTGTTTTTATTAAGGTTGTTATCAGGATAAACTTCATCCTCATGAACGAAATCGTAAACAATTAGAAACAAAATTTAATAGACAACCTGGTGGTGGTGCTCAACCTGCAACAACAACAGAAGCAGCTTCAGCATCTGAACCAGCTGGAGAAGAATAAATAATATGATAATAAATCAATACAAAAAAAAATAAGCACGCAGTTTAGACATGAATAATTACCATATTAAAATTAAATACTATCGATTCTATCGCTTGAACATATATTTACTCATATCTCTTTTCTTACATTTGATCAGGAACAGTTTCACTCTGTTAATGTATGTGTGTATTTACCCATAACCCTTAAAATTATTTGCCTATTTTTTCTCTCTCTCTCTCATTTAATATATATCTACATCTACAAGAGGCATTGCCATATTTCATTTGATATAATTTTTCTTATATATATATATATTTATATATCTCAAATCATACAAAGGCGTGAAAAAGGAATTCATGCTGTCTCCGTTAAGATGACAGCGTTAATGAGAAAGATTACGCCATGTTGTTGTCGATATCTGACACTTGTATACGAAAAAAAAACATGAATAGAAAACTTAAGCATTATTCATGTATTTTTTTACGTTTACTATGACGACTAGTTTTTTGTTCAGTATCTCTACCAGTTGATCTCGATGGTGATGAAGCACGATAAGTCAAATCCGTAACTCTTAATACTTCATATTCATCTTCAGCTGGTAAAGCAGGTTGAATTGAATTAGGTGGCTACAAATATAAGAAAAGTTGATGCCTCATTAAAATAAAATCAAAATAAATACTTGTTGATGTATTGGTGGCAAAGTCTCACGTCTTGCTGTTTCATAACCAGGATAGTAATTCGGATAATAATAATCCGGATAATACATATGATCATTTCTTGGAGGATACATGTAAGACCCATCGATTGATCCATTCGGTCCATAAGTAGGATATGTATTATATTCTGGTTGATTTTGATTGACAATAGGAGGAAAATATGTAGGTGCTGCTGTCGGTTGACCGTACTCATTTACTGGATAGTTATTATATTCTGTATTATAATATGGAGGTGATGAATACATATAAGGATCCGTAGATCCTGGATAATAGGATGATAGTGATCCATATCCATATTGTGGATGAGGATAATAAGGTGGAACATTGTTAGGTGTCTGTTTAGTGTCAGTATTTGTTCGATTTTGTGTAATAGACATGTTGATATGTCGCAAAAAATTGTTTTATTCAAATACGTTTACTTATTCCATTAGTATATATTTACATTTATTTCATTATGTACATTGACGTCTTTTTTTTATTATTTTTTTTCTTTTGTTTCTTTTTTTTCAAGTAAATACTACTTGAAAGTTTTTTGAATTCTGTAATGCAACGAACAAAAGTGTATTCAAATAATTACCAGTTGTCATTTCTATATTTCTTCGTTCGTATAGTTAAAAAAAAACAGCTAATAAAATGTTTCGATGTTTATCAATAGAGATTCGAAATATTTCTTTCCAGAAGTTTTTATGACGAAGTAGAAAAATGATGGTGCCTGTGAAAAGAACAGCTATTTTACTTTCGAGAATCGATGCAATTTATTTTGAATTTCCCCAATGAATTTTTTAATATATAATGAAGTATAAGATGGTAGTTATCTATTGGCAATTAGAGAAAACTTTTATAGGTTTCTTTTTATTGCATAAGTTTAGATATACCAAAAGAAACTTCTAGTTATCTCGATAATGTGCTTTCCGTATTGCAATCAATTTCGTCATGGGAAATATTCTTAATAAATTGAAAGTAAATATTTATTAAATGGAAAAATCAAGATGATGAAAAATGTAAACCGTAAAACGGAAGTAAATAACATGGAAGAATCGAGATTAATATTAATTTCTCTCAAGCTGGAAAAAAAAGAAACATGATTCATCAATTACTTCCGATAGTTTAATATTATTCTCTGTCCTTCTCAAGGATAACAGAAATGATATTGAGCAATACTCTTATCATTGTAATTTCGAAAAATAGTAGAAATTGTAATATTTTGTAAATTAAACATTTATTTATGCTAAATTCTGAATAAAAACAGCATAATTGAGTAATATAAACAATTGTTTTTTAGGTTTTTTCTGAATTAAAGGTTACATTGGTAATATAGTAAATAAAAAAAAAGGGGGATAAAAATGAACATTTTATCGATAGACACAAAGAAAAAACATACAATTGATTAGAACAAGACTTGACATCATATCGAGGAGATTCGCAGAAAGAAAACTTCTTATCGGTTCTTAATTTTTTTTTCAACACTTTTTGATAAATTTGCTGATCAAACTAAATATCTACATAAGAAGTATTCTCTCTGAATTTTCTCTCCTCTCGATATGCCTTGTCAAATTGATCTTTTTTGATATTTAAACTAATATGCATATATAGAGGATGAGATTATTCATGTACATCTTCAAAGACAGGCCATTTAGTTTTTGTTTCACAGCCATAATGTATATTAAAATATTGAATATCATTTTTAATATCATGCTTGTTGATTGAATTTTTAAATAGAGTAGACATTTCAGCATGACGTTTATCCTTTTCAATTGACACTGCTTCTTGAAGAGCATCAAACATTAATTTAAATTGATTTAAACGATCTCGTTCAAAATCATCTGTACGTGATAATACTTTAAACATTTCTTCTTGATAAGTTGGTTGTTTTGCTTTCATATCATCAATTAATTTAGAATATCTATTTTTACATGATTTTGTTTCAGCTTCATAATGATCAACACTATCTTTAACTTTTTTCTTTTGTTCATCCGCCGAACCTACATCAGTTTTAATAACATTTTCTGCTCGTTTAGCTTGATGTAATTTTCGACTTGCATGATGAAATTCTTGTTTTGCTTCATTAATTTTATTTAATAATTCTAACCATGGTTTTTGTATTTTCTTAAAATCTTTTTCAAATTCTTTAACTTTTTTTACATGAAGAAATGATTTTTCATATTTTGAATTTTTATAAGCAATCATTTTATCAATAACATTTTGTTGAATATTATTCGTTATATCATCATTTCTTTCAGCTAATTTTTCTATTGCTTGTATAGACTCAATCCATACAGTTCTTGTTGTACCAAATTCTTTTGATTGAACAATTTTTTTTTGACTTATCAATGACCATTGACGTAAAGATTCAGAACAATTTTCAAGAACTTTAACAAGTTCTTTATAAATTTCAATACCTAAATCACATGATTTATGTCCACCTTCACAACGATCAATGGCTGCTTTATATTGATGAGGTTCACAAAAACCTTTTCCATGCCAAGGATTAGACAGACATTTTTCTGGTGTTGTTTGGCCTTGCGGTAAAATACACTGCACTGCAAGATATATAATGAAAACGTCACATTTATCCAAAAGAAAATGTGTAGTACAAACACCTACTGATAGTTTTTGATTTGATTCAATATTAGGTAAGAAAGGTCGTGTGAAAATTCCTTGATGCCACAAGAACTGAATATGATGACACACGACGATTAGAAATTGCAAACAGTGCAGAACATAGTATTGTATGAAGATTTTCTTTGTTTGAGGTTAACTGATACCATGAGATCAACGGGATAAATATATATATGGAAGGAATGATGACCCCTTTTTGTTGCTTTTTCTTTTTATTCGAGAAAGAGAGGCATTAAGAAAAAACTTTGACAGGTATTTTGTTTATACATTGGTTTTTTCTTTCTTTTTCTCTTTCTTTTTCAAACCCCGTAAAAGTAATATCTGTTATTTCGTCATGTACAGATGCTAGAGCTGGTTGTACTCTCCATTGATAGTAACATATGTTGATAATAGGGGTGTAGAGTGACTCATGAAATTTATTTCTGATTTTTCATCATGCTGTCACAGTATGAATATGCTGTAACTGTTTGGTAACCCTTCATTTCTCTCTCTCTCTCTCTCTCTCTTGTTGTTTGATATGAAGAACTTGACTCAGGATACCCTTAATGACACATAAAAATGCATGCCGATTCGATGGTGTATCTTTGGTTACACATTTATTTACAAATTTTTTCTCATAAGAATTTCTCTCTTTTAGAATTTGCGTCGTTTGATATTTGTTAATCGCTGCCAACTATTGCACCATCAACAAACATAACATAAGTATTAAAAAAAGAAAAACAATAATTCAAAACATTGAAATTATTATTATTAGATTATGACTCAATAATAATAGAGAAGAATTTGTTAAGAAAATTTTTATTCAATATTGATTTTTGTTTGAAATTTCATTCGTTTTCTTTTTTTTACTTTCTTACAATATAACCAAATAAGGATTCGTAAAAATAATTATTCTATACGACTATCTTCGTTTTTTTTTTACCAACATTGATAAAACAAAAAGACAGATATGCAAATTCTAGGTTTTTTCTGCTCATGAAAGGGCCAATGTTTGATTTCTGTCGTCGTTTTCCTCTATTGATTTTTATTTTTCGCCGATTTCCATCAACATTGTTCATATTTCTTATAGATGTTGTAACATTTACCTAGGTAAGCGTATATCAGAAACCTCGAAAAATGACGTATGAATTTTTTTTTTAGCTCATGACACATAATATAATGGCATCATAGAGAGAAAAAACGAACTTCAAATTACATTATTAAAGAATTTGTTGTGCAATGTATGTGAAAAAAGACCACTTTCGATCGAAAGAATATTAAAATATTTTCCTAGTTTAGAAACAATATGAATATACATGTTTCTAATGAACTATATTTTAACTACTTAAAATATACTGATATTTTCTTCTTATCAACACAAAAATCTCATTCATCATTGATATGAAAA
Organism: Rotaria sp. Silwood1; assembly: GCA_905250075.1. Taxonomy (NCBI): domain Eukaryota; kingdom Metazoa; phylum Rotifera; class Eurotatoria; order Philodinida; family Philodinidae; genus Rotaria; species Rotaria sp. Silwood1. Next base: position 244,939 of record CAJNOP010000239.1, read on the forward strand.
CTTTTAAGTGTCAGATTTTATTTTTTCTCAAACGCTTATTCTGACATATTGTCTTCAAATTTAGTCAAATAATGCATTGATTTGCTTTTGTTTTTTCTGATTATTGTTATAAATGAAAAAAAGAATATAATTGTAAATGCTTGTTTGATATTTTCATTGGCCTAAACTGAAATTCATGTAATATGACGTCTGAATGTTGCATTAGAAAAGCAAAGAAACAAACATTACACAACACCACAGAAAGAACTCATTTGTCATTAAATACATATGCTTAAAGTGTCATCAAATAAGAAAGTAGCAGTTTCATGTCAATTTTATACAAATTTGTTGTTAAAAATAAATCCTAATGACTCAAGTAAAGTAATTATTCATTCAAGGTCATCATTTTACGTTTGAAATGGTTAACATCTCAATGCAATAGATGGACATTATAGACACAAAATATCGTATTCATAGTAATTCGAATCGTCGAGAATAGTTGAGATGATAAATGTTCGGCGATTAAATAATATGTGTTTGCTAGTATTTCATCAGAATTATTTTTGTCATTGATATTACAAAGAAAATTACTCGTTCATTGATCTTTTATATGAAATTTAGTCTAATTGGTAGTGTCATCAAGGCGAAATGATAGATCCAACTAGGAAATATTTGTAACTGTCAGATTTTGATAAAACTCCTATTGGACTCTTTTGTAAGACTAATTGAAGTCGAAATGTGTCTGGAATAAATATCCTATGTTAACGGGAGTGATGGCCATTGTATTGAATTATGTGACTTCTAAGTTATGTCTTCATGGAAGCCTAAATTATGAAATTGTCACTTGATATTTCATCTATAAATAAGTTTTAGTATTATCAAAATATATTAAAAATTTCAATTCAAATTAATATATATTGTACGTGAGATATTGAGTGTTTGAAACATAGCAATATCTTATATGGAAAGCAATAGACTCGATCGATCGATAACATTTAAAATTTGTTTGAGTTAAAACTCATAGAATATTCTAATAGTAGGAATCTCTCAGGTTTCTTAAGACATAGGTCAAGTCCATTTCCCCTTCGCTTAATTTTACTGAGTCCTAATAAGAAGCGAAATATGAACATGATCTCTCATCAGATAAAATTCAATTGAGGAAAATTTTCAAATCAAAATTTAATTTCGACTTTTGCATGTCAATTTCAATTTTAGTTTTTTCTCATAATTATATGATTTCGTATTACTAAAGAAAAGAAGAAGTATTTTTCAATTAAACACCAAAAAGGTTGTACTTGGTCTTGATTTAGATCGAATCATACATTGAACACTAACATACAAATTTTACAAAAAAAAAAATGACGCATATAATAACTGAGAAACTCATTTCACTCTATGTAACAATCATTAGAATACTATCGTAACAAATCAAATGACCTTAACATGATTCTTCAGCTACGGTTGTTATTTTTATATATTAAAAAAGGTTAACATGTCGTTATGGTAAAACAAATTCAAAATGCTTATCATAGATAAAACGAAGAAAAAGAAAGCCTTCATTCTCAGAAGACAGATATTGATGTCAAACATGTGCTGACCATATAATAATGATAATGAATTCCTTATTTTTCAAGTATATTTTAATATTTATATTTATTTAGAGTCTTTGGAAAAAAAACGTGCCTTGTTGTTATACGTAATTCAGTTTTATTTTAGTATTCTCTATCTATAGATTTAGGAGCTGATGAATCAATATTGATAATGAAATACTTCCCGATTCAATATAATACGAGATTCTCATATTATAAGTAATATATCCAGGCAATGGACGTGTCATTTTCAATTTATTGATCGTATTTCTACTGATTATTCATGTCCAATTACACAATTTATTACTATAAAAACTCATACTAATCTAAGTGCCACTTATCGAGGTGAATAGAAGATTAAAACAATGTACTGAAGCAAAAAGATTGCCGACGAACGCATAATATGATGTAAGAAAAAACGAAACTAAGGGATAATTGTATTGGAGAATCCTTCATATAATCAATAGATGTTCGTTAGCATCCAACCTTCATGTATTGATATTTAGTTCTAGGGGGTGTGGGGCGTGACAGTTCCCTCCTGTTTTTAAAAATTGTGTACACAGTTCTTCTTTTTCTAGGACTCGACCAGTCCGCACCACCCCTTTCCTTCCATGCCTTTAATACTAAGTTACGCATCTGCCTAGTTTATATTTATAATACATATTGTAATAAATGAAATTTTGCTATAGATTAAATTTCAACATTTTACATATTACTATTGACGTAATGATATGTGTAGATAAGAATTATTGATTTCAATTCACTATCTCTCGACAATCATGAATAGATAGTCGAACAATTATAGAAGCTGTATATTTCAATAATCATTTTAAACAAAGAACACTTGACACCTGTTTGTCTTGTTAAGGGTAACCGGAGTTTCGTCAACAGGCGTTCAGCAATGATGAAAATAGGATGAATTTTTGCAAGCTGTCACGAAATTCTTTGAATACAGAATACATCCGAGGGATGAAGCTAATATTGTTTGAATATATATCATACTTTGCTAAAGCTCATCAATGCAATCGATAGGAATGTTTTTTAATCCACATCTATTGTATCGTCAAATTAGCAAAATTCCAGAGCATGCGTTGGTGAATCTTCGGACATCTCTTTTCAAATGAATGACAGAAGCCAAATATCGTCTAGAAAAAAAAAACTACCAAAGTTCGATTTTCATTTTTGAATTATGAAATATGTTACAGAAAAACTGATTGATGATATTACTTCTTTCTAACAATGACCATGTAATGCATGTAAATTATACTAAAAGGAAATAGAACTATTAGAACTAATTATTAATATATTCGTTCGAAATATGGTCATTTTTCATTTGATACAATTATTATCAAATGCAATTACACAAGCATGACATATGTGTATATATATAAATGTTTCATCAAATATACTTTTTTAGTATTTATTAAAAAGTCATTCTATCCATGTTCACTTTCTATGTACAATATATGTACATTTTAAATTACACTGCTTTTATTTAGTAGTTAATATGAATGATGTATTGGGGAAAAAAAAATCATAATTCATTGATTGATTGTGTCATGTTGGCGGCATCATTGTTGATATCTCGATTGTATCGTGTATGGCATATTAGAGGACAAACAAAGAAATATTATCAAGGATATCACGATAAGTAGAACAAGCCAACAAAAAAAAAAAGAATGATCCTATGTTAGTAGTTGTAAGATATCAACAAAAGAACGACGGTAACAAAACCGTTATGCATAAAAGACGAAGAAAACAAGCAGGGAGAAAAACCACAAATGTTGTGTTTTTTTTTTACAACGTGTGCACATTCGTGTCCTTCTTTTTTTTTTTTCTTTTGATACGTATGTGTAAGTTGCGCCATGCACACATTAATGTCAAACGAAAAGAGAAAGGCAAGGAAAAAAGAGAGAAAGAGAAGGAAGAAATGATGAGAGACTGCTCAGACACTATATAAAGAAAAAAAATGAAAAGTTCTTGACTACTGATCATAAAAGCGCATACGAAAGGCATATATTTGTATTTCTTGTAATATATCAACTGAAAACCGAAACTACCAGACGATTGCTTTCGTCACAAAGGATTATCGACGTTTGTAACTGGGTATGCAATTAACAGACTATTTTTTCTTATTTTCATATAAACAGTTTCTATCGCTTAATTTAGTTTTCCAAATAAATGTCTGTCTCTTTTTATCCTTTAATTAAGAAAGTTCTTAAGAAACATACATATTTTTTTTGTCAAGACAAATATTTATTATTATCATTTTGTATAGAGAATATAGGCTCAAAGAAAACTATTTTGCCATTTTCCTTATGTGTATGATACGGCAATAAGATGAAAGTGATACAAAAAAAGGACAGTATATAATCTTCTTTTGCATAGTGACCATCGTTAATGAACATAACAACTGTGATAGATTGATATTTTAACAGAGAAAAGTAGCATCATGTGTTTTCTTGTGTGTATCATACTAATGATATAACACTCGTTCAAAACTAATTTATGATATATATATATATATATTCAAGCATTCGCCTTGCATCTTCTGAAATAATACGAGTAGTAAGGATATCAATTGATGTTCTGATAGGGCATCGCATACGTTTATTCTTTCTCTACAAATGGCTTCTTCTTTTATTTCTTTTCACGCATCAGATCTAATCATAAATATGTGTTCATCAATCATTCTTCTATTGCATCAAGGTAACCATCGTGTTATCAATCGTTATTTACTTTCAAATGATAATAAAAGTATTTGTATTGATATATACATATATGTCTATGTTCAACGATGACCTAAAGCAATTAACTTAAATATTAGTTTAAATAGTAGAATTTTATTGCAACATAGACACATAATATTGCTTATATAATAGTATTGATATAAAGAGAGAACATCGAATCTTGTTATACTTAAAAACAAAATGAAAGAAGAGTTCTTTTTTATTTTTTTTTTGAATGTTTCTATCTTTCAATAACGAACAATATTGTTGTCACAGATCTTTTCTTTTTTATTTATAGCTGATGATTGACATTAGTATAATTCCTTTTTTCTATGATCTATTATTCTTATTCAGCCATCATCATCATCATTATTCTTACTGTCAATTTGACATTTGCATGGACAACACCGTCCATAATAAAAAGTAAAATATTCTCATTAAAAAATGATACTTCATTAAATATTCGTCAACGAATATCAGCACAAGCTGATAAAGTACGAAATATAACGACATCAGCTCGTGATCATTTCGTTATTCCACATGAACATCATGAAGAAACTATTGAAGATGATGATTTATCAATAAAAAAACAAATATCATCTGTTGTTGTATTAACATCATTATCTGGTATATATGTTTGGTGGCCAATTATATTTGGTGGTGATGATTCATTTCATTTATTACTTACTCAAGAAGATGTACCTCGTTTTCATGATGTTGCTGGTGATGATCATGGCAATATTTATTTAACAGCACCACATGAACGTAATGTTTATCGTTTAAAATATTCCGATGGTTGGTGGATATCAAATCTTTCTAATCATTCAGCTATGAATTCAATTCGTAGTGAAATGCCATTATTTCTCAATATTCATTATGTATCATCAATACTTTATGTTTATGGTCATTCAGATATACAAATAATTGATTTACTTCAACGACCACGTACACGTGGTTCAGCACCATTTATGAAACGTTTACGTGAATTAAGTCCTAATTTACGTATAAGTGATATGATTATTGATCAAATAACATCTGATGGTTATATTATAGGTGATTCATATGGTTGGTGTACAGTTATACGTTGTTCATTAAGTGTTAATGAATGTATTTTTTTATTTAAAATTCCATCATCATATGATAATCGACCATATCCATGTTCAGGGACAATTGATTTTTCAAATAAAATAATGTATTTAAGTTTAGAAGAAAAAATTCTTGCTGTACATCTTAATGAACAAACAAATTTTGATCGACGACAAGTTTTAACAGAAAAACGTGGACCACGTTCAACATTAGGTTATGATGATATTGTTGCATATAATAATGTTATTTTATATACTGATGTACTTAGACCAGTTTTACATATTTGTACAGTAGCAAATTCAAATCCTTGTATGAATATCTCACTCACATTTCCTTCACCACAACGATCAATATTGCCACTACGTCTAAGTATTATTCAAGTATCAAATCTTCTCATACCAACATCCGATGATGAGGATGATCTTGAACTTCATATAAATGGATCTACTACTATTCCACCACCGTCAGATCTATTGATTTCGAATAAGACAACTGAATTACAACGTCTTATCAATGATACTTCAACTAAACCTTATGTACATAAACGAATAAGTGCAAGTAACATTTGGATGTTAATACTTGGGATTTGTGTTGGTCTAGTTCTTTCTGGTTTATCATTGTTAATTTATTATATTATATCGAATAAAAGTCAAACAAAACTCGAAAAATCATTTGCAACAAGAGATCGAAAGTCGTCATCAAAAAAAACAAGTACATCAGGATGTACGCCACTTCTCAAATGTAATCGATCAAGTGAAAATCAAACAAAAAATAAGTCATCATCACATTCAGGATCAACAGATTCATCATCTGGTTCATCTGTAGCCGAATCAAGTGTAGGAAGTTCAAGTGAATTAACAACATATACAAGTAGTTCATCGAGTTATCGACCAGAGACAATTCTTTAATTTTCATTCTTTATTTTGTTTTTCTTGTTCGTCTTCATTTATTTCGCTTTTATTTTTTTATTATTTCTGTTCTTAAATACACACACTTATACATTCAAATATTCAACAAACTAAATAAAGAAAAAGAGCAAATTATAATAACCTTCCATTCAAGGATCAACTGATGGTTAAAATCATAAAATATAAATTGCTACTTTTCTTACACTGGCATCATACTGATTTCGAACAGATGTGAATAAAGATTCAACAGTCTATGTTAAGGCAATTAGAATATAATCACAAACAAGGAGATCAAATATTGAAATACTATATAGATGCATACAAAGATATGCAAAAACAAAATGAAAGATATTTTTCGAGGTAAAAGTAAAAGTTGATGCATGTCTAGCAATAAACCTTTCATTTTAACAAAATTGTATCTGAATTCATATTTAAATTGACATGAAAGAACTTTAATGTATTTTAATAGAGATATGTCTTTTCAAGAATTTTCAGATGAATAACTCATTTTTACTCAATTCTATTGAATATGATATTTATATGTAAATTACTTCGATAGACTCAGTGTTTGAAGAGGCAATTCAGACTCACTACAAATTAACTTTCATATATAAACTTCATTTATCATAAAATTCAATCTATTAAATTCTTCATTCAGTATTAAAAAAGAAGTAGAATTGATCGCCTAAATCTAAATGTTTGATATTCGATTTCCTTTAAAAAACATTTTTTGTTAAAGCTGAACGCCCTATAAACATAAAAAAAGAACTTTCTGATTTTTCATTCCAGAAGCTATAGTTGATGATTCTTTATTTGAACTCAATTAGTCATATACATTTATTTATTTATTTCTCAATATTCATTGTAACCAGCGACCTATCTTTTTCGATTGGCCAAAAATATACATGACTCATTGTTGATTGTTTGATTAGAGTAATGTTCTTGTGAATCATTTTTTAGGTTTATTAATATATTACCGGAATAACTTAGGTTACTTTTTTTTTATTCAGATAGACAAACAAAATTAAAAATCAACAACGATGTCGAATCCAAGTCAGTTTTTGTCTGTACCACCTAAAAAAGCTTATGATGTAACTTTATCAACACCTATTAAAAACTTTATTAAAGCAACTTTTGGTGATAAAGAAGATTATTCAGCATCAATTGATGGACTTAATGCATTACGAGCTGAAGCATTACTTCGTAGTAATTATAGAGATGATTGTTCAAAATTACTTCGGTAATAAGACTAAATAAGAAACTAACAACTAAATTTTACTTTTTTTGTTTTTTTTTTGTGTTTGCATTTAGATATTATGATCAATTACATGCAATTGAATATAAATTACCAATAACAGAAAATCAAATACGTATTTATTTTAAATGGCAAGATGCATTAGTTAGTGGTGGTGGTTTATTTGGTGGTAAACAAAAAACAAATGGTTCATGGAAATTAGCATATGAAAAAGCTTGTGTACTTTTTAATATTGGTCATGCCTATAGTGAATTAGCATTAGCACAAAATTTATCTATGGATGAACAAATGAAAGCAGCATTAAGATATTTTCAATTATCATCTGGAGTTTTTTCATTTTTAAAAGATTATGTCAGTGCTAATTCATTATCAGATTTATCTGTAGATTTTGAACCAGCTGTTTTAGCAAGTATTTCTTGGTTAATGTTAGGTCAAGCAGCTGAACTTATTCATTTAAAATCATCTAGTTTTAAAGGTAAATTAAACTTATTTAATATTAAACTATGTAAAAGTCTTTTGTTTAGATGAACTTGCAGCTAAAGTTGCTGCACATGCAGCTGATTGTTATAAGGAAGCTTATACATCAGCAAAAACTGAAAGTGCTAAAAAGATAATACCGGATGTAAGTGAATTATTTTATGTTATTCAAGCATCGTCGAGAGATTTTGTTTTCTAGAATTTCATCAATATTATGCATGTCAAACATTTATTATTTCAATCTAAAACTGAATATCATGCTGGTAAACAAGCTCAAGTTGATAAAAAATATGGTCTAGCACTTGTTCGATTTAATGTAAATGAAAATAAAGTTTTTTTCTTTTTAATATATTAATAATAATAATTTAGCGTGCAAAAGAATATGCTGATCAAGCTGTAACTAAATGTTCAATATCTGCATTTACACCAGCACTTCGTGCTAATCAAGATGAAGTAGCAAAATCAGCTGAGGCAGCACGTAAAGATAATGATTTTGTATATCATGAACGTTTACCAGATTCAAGATCACTTGAAACAATTTTGGCTCAACCTATTGCTAAACCATTTCCGGTTACATTTCCCATAACACCGGATTTTCGAGGTAATTATTCATAATATATATATATATATATATTAATATTATTATCATTTTAATATTTAGATTTATTTGCTTCACTTGTTCCAATTGCATTAAATAATGCATTGGCATCATTTAGTTCGAAACGTGCAGAAATCATGAATATTGAAATAAATCGTTTACGTGAAGCAACCAATGTTTTGAATGCGTAAATATAATAAATAAAAGTTTTGATGTTTGTATTTCAATTTGTTCTCATATTTAGATATTTGGCTTCACTTAATTTACCAGCTGCAATTGAAGATCGTGGTGGTCGTGAAATTCCACCATCGGTTATTGAAAAAGCTAATGAAATAAAACGTCAAGGTGGTATTAATACATTAGAAAAAATGATTAATGAGTTACCAACATCATTAAATCGTAATAAAGAAATTCTCGATGAAGTATAATTTAGTTTTTTTTTTTTTTTTTGATCATAACATTTCTTTGTTTTCTATTGTAGACAATTCGTATGTTAGATGATGAAGAACGAGGTGATACAGAATTACGTAATCAATTTAAAGAACGTTGGACACGTACTACATCATCAACATTAACAGCTCCATTACGTTCAGAAGCTAAAAAATATATGGATATTATACAAAATGCTATTCATGCTGATAAAATTGTGCAAGAAAAATATCGAATGAATCGAGATGCTATTGCTTTACTTAGTAAACAAACGGTAAATGATCTCATATGTGTTTCTTGAGTTATAATAATAAGATCATATTATAAACTCTAAAAGTCTGTTTTAATGAGTAGTAGATAAAGTTCTTTACCCTAGAGGGCTGAATTTTTTTATGTACATTTGTATTTCAACTACCCATGAAACGAATACAGTAGTAATTTGATGAATGAACCTCGAACTCTTGGAAAAGTCACTTCTACAGTTGAACATTAGTGTGTACAAGTTTTATAAGAAAGTTGTGTACTGATGGGAAATAGTCAAATTGAGGGCAAAAGAATCCCGAGATCGGAACCAGGATCAACACTTTTTCATTGCAAGTGATATCTTTTATGATTGTGTATATTGTCTCGAATGCATTGACGATTGAAACTGAAAACTATTGGTTTGACTCATAAGTAGATACAAACGGCATAGCTATGATCATTATGTTGATGAAGTGGAGAATTCAGAAACATCCATCGATACTAAAATTCGAGCAAATAAACTCATCTTTTGAATGAATGCAATGAAAACCTCACACGATCTGCATGTATTTAGGACACACTTGGGTTTTTGAGGAGTCGAAGCCTTGCTTACATATTCAATAAAAGTTAGAAAACTATTTGTATTTTTTTCTTAGCATGAAATCGCTAATGAACTTCCTTCAGCATCTGCTGCTGGTGCTTTACGTGATGCATATAGTGTACGTGAGTTACATCGTTTAATGGATACTGTAGCTTCAGTAAAAGCTGAACGTGAAGTAATTGAATCAGAATTAAAAAATACAGATTCTGATGGTGTTCGTGCTCGTTTAATTGCTGCTTTTCAACAAGGAAATCATAATGATGAAAATAGTGTTGTTGTTAATGAAATCGAAGCAATCTATGCATCATTACGACAACAAGTTAATGAAAGTGTTTCAAAACAAGAACAACTCGTTGAAAATATTCGTCGTGCAAATCAACAATTTCAAAGTGAAAAACAAGGCAATGCATCATCTGAAATGCGTGAAGAAATGTTAAAAAATTTAGCACGAGCATATGATGCTTTTCAAGAATTATTAAGTAATTTAAAAGAAGGAACAAAGGTTAGTTAAATTTTATTTTATTCAACAATTTATGTCAAGATTGTTTAAAAAGTTCCAAGACTGATTTAATTTTAACAAAAAAGTAGATGAGTTATAATTATAAATGTTTGATCTCTTTATAAACCTGAAATAAAACACTCTCATATCCTTTGATTGAATCCTGTTGAAATCCTTAGTACAGGATTTCGATAGAAGGTTGGGGGATGTTGGACTCTCTTCTGTTCGCTTTTCTCTCGTACAATTAACATCTTCAAGGATTGTTTCATCCGTTGAAGTAATTGATCGGCTCATCCTATAGTCATAATTGATATTTAATTGTCCTTTATTGCGGAACGATGTTAGAACTTTTGATTTAGCATTAGTTTATCGAAGTAGATTCGAAAAATATTATTATCATAATGTATAACTGTTTGATAGAGAACTAAAAGTAAATATGAACACAGAATGTGAATATCTCATAATCTAGATCCATTATAAAGCAGCTTCCTGATTGTTCAGTACTCACGATTGATGAACCAGTTCTTCTGCAACTATCTATATATATCTTCTTATTTTGTCAATTTTTCTTTTTAGTTTTATCATGATCTTACACCATTATTACTTAAATTTCAAAATAAAGTATCCGATTTTGTATTTGCACGTAAAACAGAAAAAGAAGATTTAATGAAAGATATTCAACGAGGAATTGTTGGTAATGCTCCACAATCAACTGGTATGTACATCAATTAGTTATTTGAATACACGATAGTTTTTCTTTCGCCTATTGTATTTTGTAGCAACACCAGCATATCAACCAACAGCTGCTTCGCAATATCCACCGAGCGCTACTCCACAATATCCACCAAGTAATGCTCCACCATATCCACAACCAGCAGCACCATCAGCTGGTGGTCAAGTACCACCAACAGTACCTGGTATGATTGATATGAAGAGAAATGATTTTGTTTTAAATAAGTTTCTTTTAAGATGGTTCGGCATTGCCTTATCCAGCTGCATATATGCAACCATTCTTTCCAATGCCACCTGGCTATAATCCATATAATCCATTTTTTAATATGAGTAAGTTAATGAATTAGAATTTCATTGAAAATGTTATTTTTTTTGTTTAGTGGCTCCTCCTTATCCAATGGGTGGTACTCCACAGTATCCACAACAAGGTAAGAAAATACTTTATTAAAGAATAGATTTCTTTTAACATTGATATATTTAGGTTATGGTGTTAATAAACCACAACCTGGTGGTAGCCAAAAGAGACCATAAACTTTCTTATTTTGTACACTCGAATAAATATTTTTTTCTTCCCCTTTTTGTTTTTCTTCGATACACATCTCCGGTGTCTTTATGGAGACAACCAAAACAAAAGAAAAAACAATCTATTCTACTTTCTTCCCTTCTATTCTGCTTACGATTCTTGGTTTGTACTACTATCATTTTTGACATTCATTTTCTTTTTTTTTTTGTTATGATTATTCTTTTACTTAACTCATTCTTATTTCATGATTGACTATTTGAAACAAAAAAACAAACATTGATGATAAATTAAATGAATGTATGTTATGAAAAGATTTTTGAAATCAATATAAAAATATTTTATTTATTGTTCATCAAAATGTGGTCGATGGTGACCTGGATGATGTAAATGAATATGACCATTTGGTCTAGCTGAAGGTGGTGTTGATTGTAAACCACCAGAATTAGAATAAGGTGAATTATAAAAACCTCGACCAATTATTTGATTATTAAATACTCCTGGTTGAAAACCATTGTTCATTGGAGAATAAGGTTGTTGAAAACCTCTTCCATAACCTATACCAGAATATGTTGGATAACCATAAGATGGTCTATAAACAACTGGTGTGTGTATACCATGATTATAATATGGATAATTGAAACCCATATTGTCATTTGGATAAGGATAATTTGGACGTGGATACGTTCCACCATTACCCATATTTTCTTTTTTCGTCAAAGATAATAAATTAGAAAAAATAGTGATAATAAATAAATAACTTGCACCTAGGTTACAAATTTATTTATATAAAAATTTCGACAATCTTTACATATTATTCTCAAATTGATGATACAATTCGATCACAAAATAAAAGTATTCGAGCATGATCTATTTCGCAACATTGACTAAAAACCGATCAAGAATAATCATATTTTATATATTTTTGAACTTTTTATCTTTTTTAAATTACTCAAGTTTATTTAATCTCAACATTTCATTATGTAATAATCAATAAATAGTTGTTAAATATGAAAATATCACTTATCTCAATTCAATTCGAATGTAATAATGATTTTTGACACATAAAATATAATCCAAGTGACAAAGATTAGTTATACATCTGGAATGTGTCATAATTAATGTGTTGTAAAGTGCAATGCATGTCAAATTACTGACGACATTTATAAGTGCGAATGATCATTTTTACGGACAAAAACTAATGATCATCATAAATATTTTATTACAATGCATTGTAATAACGAGCGATTCAAACCATTAATAGACACTGTCAATGAAATACGCAGAGCAACGGACGAAACAATATCGACATTGATTGAATTCATTCAAACCTCTGGATTATATAGTATGTTCTAATTGTGCTAAATAAAAGTCATATTCTGTAGATTTTGACCTTTTTCTTAGTTTTGGTCTTGCCTCTACTTCCAAAAACTGTCACGTCTATGTACCCTTATTATTTATGAAACTTGGAGCCGTCATGGTTGAAGAGGGAACTTCTTCGGCTGGCTTCTTCCAATTTCGATGATTTTTCGCCTATGAATACAACATAATATTTTCTAGAGGCTCTCGACTTTCAAAAAAAAACTCGTCTCTACACATTTCGGTCTAAGTCTTTGTGTACACAGAAAATTCAACACGACTAATCCTATGAAAAAATTTAAACAAAGTCGCATTGAGATATAAGACTGCCAAGATGGACTCTTTTCTAAAGATAGCGTATACATGTGCATTTCTTTTTATGGAAATTAGTCTAGTTCATAGGGCAAAAGACGGACTCGACGCTCTATGCTGTCTAGAAGTACAGTTATTGATAGGTGTAAGAGAAATAATGGATTATTGACTCTGCGGTCAGGTAGCACAAGGTAGTTGAAAGGTAAGTGTATTCTTTCTATAGATCCGAATCATTAGCACAGGATGACATCTGTACTATTTTACTAATAAACTTCTTAAAGTATGTTCGATCATTTTTAATCTCTACTATTTCAATCATTATTAAATTAATGATTTATATTCTAATATCATAATTGAATATTCTTCCAATAGAATGAAAAAAATTAGCTCCATCTATAATCTACCTTTATTTTTTCATATTCAATTAAACCTGTTAAAAAAAACATTTCTAATATGTTTAATATAATCATTGAAAAATAAAAATACATTTAATGTAATTTATTCAAAATTTTTTTAGTAATAATAAGAGCACTTAAAAAGCTACATGTACAAAAGAGAATATAGAAGAAAGAATGTATGTACAAAATGATATATATTTTTTTGTTCAATATATATATCGATTGAGAGAAGACGAAGAAGAAGAACAACAACAAGAGGAAAGAAAAAAGAGAATATTTGTTCATTCGTCCATTGACTTAAACATCGGTCAACATTTTTCTTTTTTTTCATATTCATTGTTATATCAACATAATGCTATTCTTATATTTCATATCAATATTTAATTTAATTAATTCTTTATTAACTGAACAATGTCCATCATCAAATTTTTGTAAATGTTCATCAGATTTAACAATAATAACATGTATAAATCGTCAAATAACAGATGAAAAATTAATTAATCTTAATAATCAATTTCCAAAATCAACAATAATATTAAATCTTTCATTAAATTCATTAACATCAATTAATTTTTTAACAAATTTAAATAATCTTCAAACACTTGATTTATCATATAATAAAATTCATAATTTACCATCAAATTTATTTACAAAATTTTCACAATTATCATCATTATATATATCAAATAATTTAATAAAAACAATACCAAAAACATATAATGAAATATCAAATATAAATTTAGATATATCAAATAATCCATTAAATTGTACATGTTCATTAAAATGGTTAATTAAATGGTTTGAAACAATAAATCTTTTAAATAAAATTAATTGTCAAAAATTAAAACAATTAAATGAAAATGATTTTTGTTTAAATAAAAAAAATTTTCTTTCTATTACACCTGAACAATCACAAATTGTTTATCAAAATGATTCATTTATATTAAATTGTTCATCAAATACAAATATATATTGGACATTAAATAATAAATTTTATTCAAATAATTCAACAATATTTATATCATATTTACAATTAAATCATTCTGGTTTATGGACATGTCATAGTTTAAATTTAAATCGTTCAATATCATTACATGTATTAAATATTCAAGCAAATCATTTTTGTCAATCAATACAAATGGATACATCAAAAGGACATTTTTATTGGCCACGTACATTAACTGGTCAAATAATACAATTAAAATGTCCATTTGGTTCAGCAGCATGGTTAATTAATTCATATGATGATGCTAAAGCATATTATACATGTTCATTTAATCGACAATGGATTGATTTAGATTTATCACAATGTGCATTTCGTACAAATATATCAAGAGAATTTGATCGTTTATTATTAAAAAATTCAACAAATTTATTAAATAAATTATTAATATATATATCAAAAATTGATTTAAAAGAATTTCAATTTGATGATATTATTTTTTTAATTGATTTAATTGATGAAGAACAAGATAAATATATATATATGAATAAAAATATTGAAGAAATTTCAATGTTAATTTATCGTTTAACGGATTTTATTTTACAAATTAATCAAGATTTTATTCATATTAATGAATATAAATTAGCTTTAAATAGATTAAAATTTATATTAGAAAATTTATTAAATTTAACTAATTATTCATGGGTTTATATTGGTCAACAATTAACAGCTATGACTTTAGAATCACCATTACCACCAACAATATGTTTTGTACCAAATCGATCTCAATTAACAATTATATGTGGAATTATTAATCGACAATATAAACGTCATGAGGTTTTATTTGAGAAGAAAACAACAAAAAAAAAACTCCATAATAAAACATGATTTTCTTTTTTATTTTCTAGTCTCGATTAGCAACAATTCAATTTCCATTAAAATCAAATATAAGTATGAATCAATCATCAGTATTTAGAATAATATTTTATCGAAAATCAACATTATTTACATCGGATACTACAACAAATAATAATCCTGTTATTTATATGCAACCATGTAAGAATAGATCTGATTTACAGTCACACTAAAGAATCACATAGATTTGCATACGAAGAAATCATTCAAAGTGATATCTCACTTTTGAAATATGATCCCAATCATTGTGTAAGATCTGTTGAGATTAAAAGCATTCGAAACAGTATTTTATTCAAGTTTTTTTCTCTCCGGAGGGGCGATTTGAAATTCCGGGAGGGCGCTGCCCCCCGAGCACTCCTCTGTATAAAACACTGATTCTAAATCATGTGTTGTCCCATTATGAGTAATGACTATTACAATCATATTTAACGAAAAGGATGAAAAGTCTTATTTTTTTTTATCGGTGTCATGGTTATAATTCCAAAGGATTCTTCTAGTCCTGTGTAATGCCTCTGGTATAATTTCAAACACAAGGTAATCACCTTGGGTGACTGTTTCATTAGTAAAAATTAGACAATCAGTGTTACATAATGAATGAGTGTCGATTGTTCTTCAATCGTTGTACATATAGAATTACTCGACATTCTTTCTGTTCTTCAATTTCACCTATTGTCAATATATCGGCTCGGCGTCTTTGTTCTGTTCATTTAAGGACATTTGTTTTTCATATATATCTTGTAATAAAAAAAGATCATTCATTCATTCATTTCATTTTTATTTGGTTAAAAAAGTACATCTTTATCTAACTAATTATGACATTGGAGATATGCAAAAATAAAGTCTAATGATGACTCTACTAAGAAATAGAAAAATTAAGTTTCGACTTGAGACAAATCTTAACGGGAAAGTTTTTTTTTTTTTTCGATGAGAACATTGCAGTTCTTGTTCGCTGTTTCTATTCTAAAATACAACTATACGTAATAGCCTGTCTTTTAATGTTCTTATTTCGAGAAAGAAGAGAATTAAAAAACTTGTAACAAGCCGAAATTCGAAAATCAAACACTGATAAGATTTTATCTTTTACAATGAGATGATTTAAATCATGTTTTTGTTTTATTCTAAACAAGAAGTGTTTTCCATTGATTAATCAAGGATTAGTTAAATAGTATTCTATGTAGAATGTCTTATTTTTGAAGATGTTTGAAAATTGTTTAATAAATTATATCTTAAGTTAATTAGTAGAAATGTTAATATTTCAATTGAAAATTCGATAATTTCATTTTTTATTACATGACTTGATCTATCGAATGTTTATTTTTTACTTTATAAATTTCTTATATTTAGTGACATCAGATAATGTTTCAACTGTAACAGTAACATTTTATGGTCAATCAAATCAAGCATCAATAGGAATATGGAATTTAAATGAAACATCTTGGCAAATGAAATCATCTATTTGTCAAATTAATCGACAAGTACAAGAGAAAATTTTCTTTTTGTTTTTATATGTAAAAAAAAAATCTT
This sequence comes from Rotaria sp. Silwood1, assembly GCA_905250075.1. Taxonomy (NCBI): domain Eukaryota; kingdom Metazoa; phylum Rotifera; class Eurotatoria; order Philodinida; family Philodinidae; genus Rotaria; species Rotaria sp. Silwood1. Next base: position 262,035 of record CAJNOP010000239.1, read on the forward strand.
ATCTTTGTATTTTAGAATATTGATTCAATATCAACAGATTGTATTTTAACAAAAAATACATCTTTATCAATAACATATCTAAATAATTTTAATGAAAATCCAAGTTTATTTTTAAATACAAATTATTTAGATTTAGCTATTTATTTTTCATCAATAATTGGATCAGCTTGTTTTTTTATTTGTATACTTTTTTATATTTGTTGTCATAAGTATGTGCTTTTTTTTCTCTTTTTAAAAAACAAAAATTCGAATTTTTATCTTATTTGTTTTTTTTATTCATTTAGAGTTTATTTAATGCCAAGAAGTTTTTTTCATTGTTTAATTAATTATTGGCTTAGTCTAGCAATTTTATTACCATTATTTGCTTTTGGTATAAGACAAAGTCAATATTTATTTTTATGTCAATTTATTGCTATTACTCTTCATTATCTTTGTTTAACAACAATACTTTGGTTAACAATATTAGCATAGTATGTGATTCTCGTTTTTTTGTAATATAAAAAAATGAGTTTTTGTTTTTTTAGTTGTATTTGGCAAAAACTTTATGTTATATGGACAGGTAAAGGTCATAATGATGATTCAAATGAAAATCCAAATGGAAAATCTTCAGTAACTATTGTTGATTATGATGATGATGGATTACCAATAATGAAATTAAAAGCTAAACCTATTATACAATTCTACTTTCTTGCATATGGAATATCATTTATTATTTGTGGAATTAATGTTGCTATATCACGAGATCAATATATTACAAATAAAATGTAAATAAGAAGAATTCATCAGAGTTTATTTCAGTAAACTATAGAAAAAATGCGATTATAAACTTTAAATATTTTCTCTCTATTTCATCTATCAAAATGGTAACTCTCTGTAGTAGAACCTGATAATGCATATACTATCAGATAGTGGAAGTCTTGTTGTAGGTATATTTCAAATTGAGATGAAGATTGATGTTTACAGACTTGACATTGGTACAGAACTCATCAGCTTTTGTTTCAGTACTTTTAAGAGTACTGAAACTGTTATATTTTTGCTGGTTTTATCGACCTTTATATAAATCTATAGTCCTCATTGAAATTCCAACTCTCAGTTATTAACCTGTCATTTTTTATCATAGAATGAGTGGTTTCACAGTAGATTGAATGCATTGATAATTGTGAAGCAAAGTCATTCACGAATTCAGAACGTAAGTTCTATCTATACTAGGTATGTTCCGTCTGAAAATGTGATGCTCACTTTTGGAATGCTTGTCAGAAACTCTTGATGAACAGCAGACTACAGATCATTTTCTAATTGCAAAAAGAACATAAAAATTCCTTGTTCAGAAGTCTCAGTTAACTTAATTTACGTCTTAGTAGACAAACAAAAAAAAAATGAAGTCTATTTCAAAATTGAAGATCGTACTCATTTAGTTTTCCTATCCGCATTTATATCATTTCTTGAAAGGTATTGTATAAAATGTTTTCATTACAGACTCTAATCGTTCTTGACGAACTAAATACGTGATGTTAGTACTAGGTATCTTTTTGTCAATTACATAGGAATCTACTATTTTCCATTCATCGTTAGATTTACTCTTTAAATTTAAAACCGTAACTTATTATGATTTTTATAATTTTAGTTGTTTTTTAAATAATTTCGAATCATTGTTAACATTATTTATTCCATTAGCAATATTTATTTTTCTATTACTTATATTTCTATTATCTGCTCGTATTAATATAAAACGTTTAACAAAAGAAGCAATACGTTTACGTAATTTACCAGATGAATCTGAAATAGAACCTGAAACAAATATAGAAACAAATGAAAATAATTTATCATCAAAACCTAATGAAATTTTACCAATTATAATTCCGTCCAATAATGAAAATCAAAATGAAACAATACCACATATTGATTGTCGTCAATCACATTTAGATAGTTTATGTTCATCTGATATGGATCATCAACATCCACCATCTAATCAATTAATATCAATATTAATTCAATTAGTTCTTTTACTTTTTATATTTCTATCAAGTTTATCTATTTATATACATCCATTACATTCATTTAATATACGTTTAGAACATTCAATTTATAATCATTTATATGGACTTTTTGTTTTACTTTTGGCAGTTTATATACTTGCATATTATGTTTTAACACGTTCAGATTTAACAATGCATTGTCAATATAATAATTGTTTTAGACAACGAAAGAAAAAACGTTTATTAAATCAATCTTATAATGAACCACCACCACCACCTCAAACACCTCAACAATCTCCATCATCACCATCACATCCATTAATATCATCATCAAATGAAAATAATCAAGATAAAATTTTATTAAATGAAAATTTAACTGGTGATGAATCATTTACTGAACAAATACCTTCACCATCACCACCACATTCACATTATTCATCAAGTATATATCAATGTCAAATACCACAAAATAATGAAATAACAACAATAAATAATGGTTTTGGATATGGTTCAAAACGTCAAACAAATATTGCATCAAAATATTATGCACGTCATAGACATATGCTTAAAACAAGTATATCAACTAGTGAAACAAGTTTACAACAAAATGAATCATTACCTTATTCAACATTAAATACTATTCAACAAGAGTAAGTATCATATCTAAATAAATATGGTTGTAAACCTATCAATGGATTTTTCTTTAAGAATTATTCTGTTTTCAAAAGACTACTGCCTCAAATGTTATTAATACTTTGACACACAAGCTGAAAGTCTTTTTCATTAGATTTCGAGAAGTTTATCGAAAGATATTTAGCCAACTCTACTACCGTCGATCACTGCATCGGTGTATACGTCTACAAAGAGACTTACTTTTTGATTTTTGATGTTGTGATAAATCTTAATCAACTTGATTCTTGAGCAAAAATAAGACTTTAACTTGAAGAAGATATGAATAAGTTATTCTTAACATGAGAACGATTTTTTTTGTACCTCTGTTTTTCTTAATAAGGTAACAATATCCAAACTTGTACTAATGAGTTAGCCTCGTTTCATGTTAATTAAGATTTTCTAATTCATACCAAACAGAAGATGTCTTTCAGACAAATACTCACACGATTTATGAAATATTCAAAATTTCTTCATTATTTTCCTTTAGATTAACAATACCTGTTAGTAGTCAACAAGTAGAACATAATTCACCGTATGATTCATTACCTAGAAAATCCATTAATAGTCAAAAAGAATCGAATATAATACAAAATGGCAATGCACGAGTAAGTCTTTAAAAAAAAAACATTACCCTAAATCATTCGAATATTTCATTTCATATAGTTTCATTTGCCTTCTGTTGCTTCGCCTCGTCCATTTATTCGTCCATCAACTTTACCAATTTCACCTCGACCACAAGCATCACCATCTCAGGCAATTATTCGTCCATTACCTATCACACGTCTTTCTTCACCAAGTACAAATAAAATTTTCTCAAGTCCAACTACAATAAATTCTTCATCAACAATAATATCAAATGGTCGTATAAGTCCAATGATTGATTTAAATACTGGAAGAAATTCATATCGTGTTATGCCATCACCATCAACTGAAGAACGTCATGCAACATATGTTTATTTAAATAAAAATTCTAATTTAATTCAACAAGATAATTCTTCAAAAGAAAAAATATCTATTTGGAAAAAACCAAGTAATGGTCATCATTCACATGTTGCATATATTGATGAAGATGATGAAGGTAGTGTATCACTTAAATCATCAACATGTGATTCAACAACAGCAACATCATCAAGTACAGCATCACCTGTTTTATCAAGAAAAGATCGTTCAGAAACATTATCATCTTCATCATCATCATCGTCATCATCATCAACTTTTTCAAATGATTTTCCTAATGGTATTCTCGATACAAATCAAATCATACTACATGAAAGTAGTGTATAAATAAAAACATTTCGTTTTCTGTTTTTCTTTTTCTTTTTCATATTAGTATTATTATTCACGACTTTTTTTTTTGACTCATGCGTCTTCTGTTCGTTTTTTTTTAGTCAGTAGTATTATGTATCTGTCAGATATTCCTTGAGAAAAAGCTAATGATCTCACATATCTCCGGCCGTTGTTGGAAAACGAAAATAATCTGATGAAATAATCTTTTCATATGATTCTGTTTTGTTTTTTGTTCGCTTAAATAGATCACGCTGAATGAATTGGAAAAATAAAATTCATTGAATTTGTTTTTTTGTTAAATAATTTCTTTATCTTTTTTGTTTTCTTTCGGATAATATAAAGAATTAAATACAGTATGTCATTATGTTTATCTCTATGTCGACAACAAATTATTCGATATCGTTTGAATAATTATTCTAATCTACGATCAATTATTATACATCGACGAAAATTTTCATCTCATTTGAGTGATTCGAATGTTGTAAGTAGCAAAACGATGTTTTTGAAAATTAAACATTGAGAAATGATATCAATAATTTATAAGAGTTTTCCGATATGGCAAAAAAAAGAGTGCGCTTGGTAAATGGAGAGTTATGAATAGTTTTTTTCGTTATTCACATGAGCTTGTGGTAAGAATTAGTATTCTATAACTCGGTCAGGTATTAAGCACTTGGTCCGACCCGTCGCATTTTTCCGGATATTAAAAAAAAAAGATGCCACAACAAAATTCAACCATCATAGGTTTATATTAATTAGTGACGCAACTAGACGAGGACTCGAGAAAACTAACCCTCTTCTCTTACTAAGGATTGAGCTCGACTTAAAAGACATGGTCAGAAGTTTTAGTCCCCACAGGGTGCAATCCAGTTAGACATTAATAGATATTCTAAATTTATATATATATATCTTTTGCTAGCGACTATCTAAGAAGTCTTTTATTTGTATGGATGGTTTTTGAAAAAAAAATTCGCAGCACGAATCCAGCAGATTTTCCAAAAAGTCTTAGTTTTTCCGAGAAACTATATATGGTACAAGAGATTTTCTAACCGAAAAGTCTTCTCAGTAATATACGATCACTTCTGCGAAAAAGAGAAGCATTTCCGAGAAGGAGAATCATACAATATGGCTCCTCGCCCTTATCTAGACCTTTTTTATGATTAGATAACTAGTTCATACGTAATTCTACGATACGAAATAAACGAAAAGTAGATTTTTATTTGGATGATAACTATTTGAGCCATTACAATGGAAGAGCGGACTTATGAAAATAGTTATTGTTTTCATTCAATTAAAATTTTAAATTAAAAACAATATTTTTCTCTTCTCTCTAAAGAATCCCAATCTTCCATTACTCGATCGTAGTCATCATGAACTTGTTAAACGCATTAAAAATCTTTTAATTCATGTTCAAACTGATTTAACACTTTTATCTGCTCCAGATAAGAAACTTCTTAATGAAGCTCAAACAAATATTGATTCAATATTTTTACTTGTTGTCGTTGGAGAATTCAATTCTGGTAAATCACAGTTTATAAATACATTACTTGGTGAAAAAGAAGAAATATGTCCAACTGGTGTTTTACCTACAACAGATGTCATTCAAATACTTAAATATGGACCAAAACGTCAAGATGTTATTGAATCTGATCATATTAAATCAATATATTTGCCAAATGAATGGTTAAGACAAACAAATATTGTTGATACTCCTGGTACAAATGCTGTTCTTCAAACACATCAACAAATTACAGGTATTTATCAAATAATATAATAGAATAGAAATCAAGCAGTGGAACGATAAAATTCTTTGAAAAGTCCTTTAAGAAGTTGAACCTTTCTTCAATATGTTCAATGATAAAAGTAAAAAAAACCTAACGCTAACGTGAGAACGTCCTCAGATATCCTCTTTTAATTTCAATGACTTTTTGCCTAGACATACTACAAAGAAGTCTGAAACTCTTCATATCGACATCTCTGACAAATAGACATTCTCTTGAAGCCTTTCCTAAAATGCTATATAGTATCTAGAGAGGACGTCTGAGAATGTTCTCTCATAAGATTAGTTGAACAGATAGCATATCTGATTTAGAACATTTTATACCAAGATCGGATTATGTTCTATTTGTAACAAGTGTTGATCGACCATTTTCTGAAAGTGAAGTATGTTGTTTATTTTAAGAGTATCTTTTTTTATAATAGAAAGTATCCATTTGTTTAGCGTTTATTTCTTGTACGTATTCATGAATGGAGAAAAAAAGTGTTAATTATTTTAAATAAAATTGATCAAATTCAACAAGATGCCGATAAAGAAAAAATTCTAAACTATGTACGTACTAATGCTCGTCAAGTACTTGATGATATATCTGTTCCAATATTTTCAATAAGTTCATTGAAATCTACTGGTATAAAAGAATTAGAAGATTATTTACGTACAGAATTAAATGATAAAATAAAACTTAAAATAAAACTTGAAAATCCACTTGGTATAGCCGAACGAATATTTGATAAATATTTAGCAATTGTTCATGAAAGAAAACAAATTCTTGTTGATGATGAACAAGTAAAATGAATTATTAAAGAAAAAGAATTTTTTCTTTATTACGAATTTTTATTCTAGGTACTTTTTGTTTTGCATAGTGATGTTGATGAATATCGTCGACAGATGTTAGATGATTTTAAACTTCAATTAAATAAAATTGATAATATTTTTTTTCGTATGATTGATAATATGGAAGAATTTTTACTTGAATATATTCAACTTTCACGTCTTATCCCAACATTATTTAGTACAAGTAGTTCATCAGAATTAAAAGTTCAATTTAATAATCGTGTTAATAAAAATATTGAAGAAGATATTAATCACTGTATAAGTCATCTATGTGATTGGCTTGTTGAAAGATCAAATCGAACTGTTCATCAACTTAATAAACATCTTAATACAAATTCAATTCATTCACGAAGACAACAACAAATTATTAAACATACGAGCAATAGTATGACATCAGGAGTTGATGCAGATTTTTCAATATCTCGTCAACAAATACTCAATCAATTACAAACGCAATGTCAAAATGTAAATGAATAATTATCTGTACTTGTTCTCATAATTGTAAAAAGCTTTTTTTCTAACAGATTCTCTATAAACAAAAAACAGCAACTGGTGCACAAGCAGATGAACTTTCCGCATCAGTTCGCTCGACAATGTTAGGAACAGCAGCTATTGAAGTCGGAGCAGTTGGACTTGGTTTGATCGTTTTCTTTTTCAATCATACTTCACTTGTTTGCATATCTCTTTTAATTTTAGGAGCTTTAGCCACATTGGCATCATTTGATTGGACTGGTCTTTTAGGTGCTGGTTTAATTGGTATATTTGGTTTGTATTTAATACCAATGCGTCGTTTAACTATAAAACAAGAAATGAAAGATCGCATTGATAAAACACATATGGATTTAACTGAACAATTACAAAAACATTTTTTACATGAATTGGATAATCATGAACGGAAAATGCGCGAATTAATTATGCCATATACGTGAGTTATTGAAGATCCTTCTTTTTGTTTAAATATTATATATTACCTGATATTCTAGCCGATTTGTACAAGACGAAGAAGAAAAATTAAAGAAAACTACAGAACAAATTGAAACAGTTCGTAAACAGATCAAACAATTAAAACTGGATATTCAAACATCATTATTACAAAAAGAAAAGACAGAATAAAACAGCTGCTTTTCTTTTACACTTGTGAAATATATTTTTTTTTGTGTGCGTGCATTACAAAAATAAATTTATAACTCAGAGTTTATTATTCAAATAGTTTTAGGTATGAGTCTCTTTTCATTCAATTAATTCATTCTATTTATTGGTTTTTGAATTCCAACTTCGTACCTATATCTATGCACAACTGTTAAGAAATTATCTTACAGTCTAAATACATTTTGCTGGGTACCCTTTAATGTTTTTTCATTGATTATTCATTTGATAAGTAATAAAAATAAATATCATCAATCAATCGACCATTTTTGATAGTATTTGAAATAAAACTGATATTTGAATGCTGCATAATTATTGTACTATCTCTTGACTCTGTAGAGAATTCTTTGCAGATGTATCGTTACAACAACAGTAATGAGTGAATGATGTACAAAGGAAAACTAAAGATTTCGTACTCTAAAGATTTACTAGATTCTGATAAATTCATCATTTGATTAAACTTATATTTAAGTTGTGCTAAGACAATTTATATCACGAATAAAAGTCCGGTTTTTTTATTTTTTTTCTTGCGTATGTTTCATTGAAAACAGATTATCTACTACACAATAAAAATAAAAAATATTTATTCCGATCGTTAATGATTATATGTTTCCTATAAATCAACTTCTGAAAGCTTTCTTTGTCGTAAAAGATTTACATTAAAGGAACGTAATGATTGTTCCTCATGTTATTATTTTTTTTTCATCTACAGAAAATTTCAAATAAAATATATCTTTATTGTAATTGAACATGCACTGGAATGCATTTTTTTTTCAAGTTATTTTATTCTGTGTATTAGCGACATCTTCTATTCATAAAAAATTTAATTATCGATAAACCTATTTATTAAAAAATAAAAATAATTCTATAAATCTAGAATATATTTTAGTAGAAAATCTATATTTATCTATCATCTATTAATTAATTGGCTATCTTCAGACAGACAATGACCTCTGTTGTATTGTTCGACCAGCAGTGACGTTTACGCCAGGGTGCCACCTATCCCAATTGAATTAGTGGCTCCACACTCTTTATTTTCATATACTCATACGAATTCGAAAATAAACAAATATAAATAAAAAAATAAATTTCTAACATTTCAATAATGACAAGTCGAATTCGTCGTTCAACACGATCAAGATCAAGTTTAAATGTTAAATTTGCTGATGATCCCGATTATGATGAACATACATTTGAAGACGATCAGGGCGACGATGATGATGACGACGACATCGACGAACTGCCGGTGGCGCGTATTAAACAAGAGCAACAGCGACACACTAGTCAAAATAATACCAATAGCGGTATTGTTAAAAGACGTCGTGGACGACCTTCAAAACGTGAAACAATACATGATGATGATGTTGAATGGCATACTGAACATGAAGAAGATTTTTCAACTGTTACACCAGTTGATGTTACTTTAAGTCCATCAGGTCCCGATGTAAATGCATCAGTTTATGAATTTAGTGAAGCATCAAATCGTAAAAAACTTCCAACAGTTGATTCATTTGGAAATAATATTTCGCGAGACTCAACAAAAACTTCAATTAAAATTCGTCGAGATGAAAAACATTTGTGTCCTTACTGGTAAATTTAATTTAAAAGTTGTTTTCTTTATAAATAAAATTTTATTATCATTTTTTTCTAGTAATTATTGTACGGGCAAAAAATATCTTCTTCAACGTCATCTGAAATCTCATTCAACAGAACGACCACATAAATGTAAATAATTAAAAAAAACAAACAAATTGTTTATTTTTTTCTTTTTTTGAATTTTTCTAGGTGCTTATTGCTCGAATACATTTAAAACAACAGCACAATTACAAAATCATGTTAATACTCATCTTGGTATTAAACCATTTCAAGTAAATATATTTTTTATTGATTGATATTGTTTAGCACAAATAAATTCTTTTTTTATTAGTGTAAATTTTGTGAATATAAATTTACTACAAGTGGAGAATTAATTCGTCATGTACGTTATAAGTAAGTATTGATTATTAAATGATTAATTATATTTCTGGAAAATGTAAGGTCTTATTTTTGAAATAAAAAATTTGAGTTAGATTTTTAAATAGAAATATTGAACTTATAGGAATCTTAAAATGTAATCTTCATGTTAATACTTTTTTAAACTTAATAAATCGCATTCTGGAATATTCAAGAGAATTTTAAGTAAGAAAAAAACAGCTATAATCTATAATCACGTGGTTTCCGATGCACATGAAAACTCACTGACATATATAAATACAAGTTTACAAAAAGAGTCATACAAATTTGTTTCTATTGTTTTATAATCGTAAAAAATTGATGATTTTTCATTTAAAGACATACACTCGAAAAACCGCATAAATGCGAAGAATGTGGTTATGCAACAGTTGAATTAAGTAAACTTCGACGTCATATTCGAACACACACAGGAGTATGTATTTACAAATTTTTGTTTTACTTAATTTATTAAATGTTTTTTTTTCTTCTGTAGGAAAAGCCATATTCATGTCCGCATTGTTCATATTGTAGTCCGGATACATTTAAACTTAAACGACATTTACGTGTTCATACCGGTAAAAAAAATTCCTTTTTTTTTTTCTATTATTTGTCTTTTTATTTAAGGTGAAAGACCATATCAATGTACGGTAAGTTACTTTGTTATTTCTTTTGAAAATATAATACAATAAAAATTTAAATAAATACTAGGTATGTAAATTCCGTTTTACACAAAGTAACAGTTTAAAAGCCCATATGTTAACACATGAAACAAATGCACAAAAATTTCATTGTACATATTGTCCAACAGTTTTAACACGTAAAGCTGATCTTAAACAACATATGTTAAAAAAACATGCTAATGATGAAGATTTTGTAACATGTCTTAAATGTGATCAAGAATTTGCTGATCCGTATGAAATTTTATAATACTTTTTTTTGTTTAAAATAATATTTTTTCTTTTTTTTTTGTGTAGACATGAATTAAATCAACATAAAAAAATTCATCATGGAATGAATACCAATAATAATCCTAATAATAATTTTAATACACCACGTATTCAACTTAGTTGTTCATTGTGTACATATAAAACATTTTCACAAGATATACTTGATGATCATATGGATTCACAACATCGAGGTTTGTTGAAGTTTTCATTATGAAATGAATCTAAATATTGATTTGACTGATACTATATAAGACAAAATTATATTATAACTCATCATATTTTCAAAACATTTTAAAGAATGCATGATAGAAATATTTCATTTCAAGCGAAATTTTGATAAAAACCAACAGAATACTTAATGATTATAAGTTTCATAATAATCATAGGTTAAGTGTTACTGATATTACAAAATTCTGTTGCTTAAAATAATGCTCGGCATATGCTATGAAATAATCTTAAATTGTAGAGTGACTATTGTGAGATGCAAATTCCAGAAATCATTCTATTTGATTGAAATATTCTGTTAACCGAGAGTTTAAAAGAATTTATCCGGAAATGATTGCTAAAATATCTTCTTGTGTTGCATTCAGTTTTTTCTCTATTTATTTCTTAAAATTTTAGACGAACGAACTTTTCAATGTAATGAATGTGGTTTAATGTATGCAACTCGTGGTGATCTTCGTCAACATGTAACAAAAGTTCATCGTTGTGGTATATATGCAAAAATGCCTGCTGGTGGTTTATCAATTCGTCAACGACCATATTCATCATCATTAAAAAATTCTCAACGTTCATCAAATTTATCAACATCACCAATAAAACAACAAATGCGAAGACGTGAAACAGTTTATCGTTGTTCAATATGTCGAAATAAATTTACACATATACGTGCTATTGAACGTCATCATTATGATATACATCATATTGATCCATTTGATACTGAAGCTATGAAAAATGCAACTATTATTGATGAAGAAGATGTTGAAGATGATTATGAACAACAACAACAACAATTAATTGATATTAATCAAGTTCAACAAGAAATCAATCATCGTGATGAAGATGAACAAATGGCTATTATACAATTTCGTAATCAAAATCAAAATATTGATCATTCACCATTAATAGTTAAAATTGAAAGAGGTTTATTTGAATATTTTGTATGAATTTGTAGAAAAAAACAAAATTTGGTCTTGTTTTGTTTAGATGGTTATGATGATTTTGAAACAGCTGATGATTATATATCAAATAAGCCTACACCACGTGCTCGTCAATTACAAAAGAATCGTCGAAGATCATCAAAAAGTTCTTATGATGATTCATCATATATGGATTCATCAATAAATAAAAAAGAATATTTACATAATTCAAATTATGATATAAAACAACAATATGATGATGATATGTATTATGAAAATGAAGCTGAAACAGCTGATACATTTGTTGAAATGATTGATGATGAAGATAATATTATGGATGAGAATGATTTTAATATTATTAAATATCGTTCATCATCTCAAAAATTGACTTGATCATTTTTCATCAATGTTTAATTTTTCTTCTTTTTTTTATATATGTATATATATATATGCGATATTCTTTTTGTGAAAGAATACGCAATTCTTCTTTCTTTCTGTAGTTTGTTTATGTTGTAGTAAAAAAGAGCTCGTCTTGTTTGTATATGAACTTAGTTTCGACGTTGATTAATAAACAAGAAAAAAAAACAATAACAAATGATTTTTCATCATTCAAAAGTATCCAATAATATTGACTTTTAAATATATTTCACATTGAACTGATAGCAGATGTATTCTCACCCATAGATTAACGAAAGCGATGATTTCATTCTTTGAATATGTTAATCACCAAGAAAAATAAACGACATACGCTTAGAGTTCCTGTCAAACACTATTTTTTCCATTCGTTGAATTAATAGAATTCAGAAGCGCATCAAAACATTTGCACAAACTCAATATTTTCTTAGTCTAAAAGACTTCACAAATGTATTTCAGGAAATATTGTGTTTCGTATAAGTAACATACAGCGGCAACTATTCCAAATAGAGATCCTCCATTACTCATGAATTATAACTGTACAAAAAAAAATCAGAGACAGATTAACTAGAATGTGCCGAAATTTTCCCTCGCTTTCAACGGTTAAGGTTACATGCCTATTAAACGTTGTCAACAGTGAACAAACTCATAATGAAATCTTTTTTTCGAGTGAAGCAAATCAGAAACTGTTGTTTCGAAGATTTATTCAAATGCATGCTTTTTTACACGAATTATGAATGCTTTGAGTGTGGGTGTGGCTCAGTGCTGCTTCTATCTTCATCTACACCCACCCTTTTCAACAATTCAGTGAACAGAATGGCATGAGATACCAAATTTTGTTAATTTTTCTTTCCATAGAATTTTTTATTTTTTAAAGATCAATATCTACATGAAATTGTCTGTTTATCTCTGCGCTTGATAGAGAACTTCAAAGCTATATTATTTTTAATACTCTTAAATTAGTTGTTTAGTTCGAGATCGTTTTCTGAAATGAATTTAGTATGTTCTTAGGAGTTATTGCACGAGAACCACGACCGAATCTCATATATGTTGCTCAACGGTTTTTACCAATTTTGATTGTGATTGCAGAAATAGATAGTAGTACTACTAAAGTTGTGTGTCTGTTACGATTCTCAACGTTCAACACCTTTTCATCGCTGAGAAATCTAGATTGGATTTCTATCACCCTACGCTAGCAGCCACTGTGCATGCTATTTTTCAAAATAATCTCATTATTCACCTATAACGTTTCCAAGCACGAAATTTGGTGGCTACTTACGATGATATATGTGCTACATATCGGCGGTCTAAGAAGTGTCTTACATCGCTCAATAGGTTCGTGACATGCCATTTTTTTCTAAAATTGATTTCTTTTACCTATGCAAACCAGTTCGATTTCTATCTTTATTAGCTGATACTACTAACATTAATCTATCATAATAACTCTTCAATAGTTTAGACAAGCATTATTGATCTTAATAGGGCTGGACAGAAATGTGATATTTCTTGGATATATTCGCCTCTAGGCGTTTCCGTAGGAAATCAACCAGTCTAGAAAATTGACTTCCTATTTGGATAAAAAAAACATTTTGAAAAGCTTTTATTTTGAGTGATATATAACCAAAATACTATAAGGAGTATTATTTAAATACTCGGAAAAAAACAGTTTTTCACACTATTTTTTTCAAATATGTTTCAAAATCAGAGAGATTCCTAGCTGAATTTTATCTATGTGATGCAGCTTTTATTCTCTACAATATGGTAAAAAATCTTTAAAAAAGCTGGTATGCTTAAGTCGGGAGAAGGCTTACACCTTCTGCTACTGAATATTTTTTCCAATAGAAAAAGACATTTTTAGCACTCTTCATCATGATGACATGGTTCTAAAGCGAAATAGATGTAATATTCAGAATCAGGGTCGGTGGCTAATATTCTTTCAGATAGAATATTATTGCAAAAAAAAATATAAAAAGGAAAATAGACAATGAATTCAATCGATGCTGTATAAATATTAGCATCATTTTGGACATACAACAGCAATAGGATCTGACACTATCGTATCGAACAGCTAAGATGGATGACGTATTTTCGTAAAAAAACAAAAGATTTGAATGAGTGATGTCGATTTAGTCATTGATTCCTGAGTTTTCGAATGTAAAAATTGGGCGGATGTAGCAGGTTGTTCACAATGATTCAACCTGAACTTATGATGACATATATACTTATAAAGACTTCTCTCTATTGTATTATAATAAAGAAAATATTTCATAATTACCTAAATAGGGAAAAGTCATACGATACTGATTCAATCATGAACTTGAAAAATTAAAGAAAAGCAAGGAGTCATTTGGCAAAACAGTTCTACCATGTACAGAACTAATTTTCTCTATGGCAAGCAGGTTTTTCTTTGACGATGCATTCATTTTTCAAATGATTTTGTCTATTCACTTTGTTTTATTTAACACTTGTTCAAGAAAAAAAAAACACAAAAAAAGCATTCATAGATGAAGTCATTCGAAATAAATTTCCAGTGATTGTTTCTGAAGTAAGACAACGACACGATCTTCGTTGAAGTTGCCGAATGGAAACGCTTGATGACGCTTTTCAATAACATAATCACGTAGA
>CAJNOP010000240.1:1853-79337 GCA_905250075.1 Rotaria sp. Silwood1
TGTCGGGTGTGGGTGTGTCGGGTGTGGGTGTGTCGGGTGTGGGTGTGAGTGTAGCTAGTAAGAAGATTCACACCCCACACCCACACCCACACCCCAAAACATTCAGGATATTTCCAAAGTCATTAGATATTATCTATCAGCTGAATTTCAAGTCGAAGATTCAGTAAAATGATCATAGTTCGTCTCCTGAAACTTCTTGGCACGAGCGTTTTTTAGAAATTTTATAGTGTTATCAAAACTTCATGATGGTTTCAATATGAATTTAAACGACAAATTGCAGTTGGGATAATGACTAGACATCGGCGTGACCAACATTTTTTGGTCATGGTCACGTCACAGTCACGATCAGTTTGGTCACGGTTACGGTCACGGTCACGATCGTTGCCATCGTGACCGTGAGTCACGGTAGCCACGCCAGTTTCTATACGAACGACTATTTTCTTTTTTCTCAAAATAGCATAACCTTCTCTTCCGATAGGGGAACTCTATATTAGAAGGCTTTCCATAATAGAAGATCCCCTTGGAGAAATACGTGCGAGACTTAGTATAAGACTTTATTCAATTATCGAATTTTTCGAAAAATGACAACTTCAACCACTGGATTTACATCATAATATGCTTTGTTTTCAGAGTTTTCAGCTGAAAAATTTAACTAAGTGTTTTCAACATTTGATTTAGGCTGTTAAAATCCGAAAAATTCCTTCTCAAAGCATCAAAATCGCTTTGGCTTTCTGAACAATTTTTTTAGTTGCAAACTGTAAAAAGAAAAGAGACATTACCCAAGACCCTCTGGAAAACTTTTGGGATTAGACACAATAGGAAACCTAGGATCTCCTCGTGTGGAGAGGCAAAAGATAATATGACAGATAAACGAAAAAGATTAAGTATGAAAAAAATTGATGAATTTGTTTTTGAGAAAATTTATTAAAGTTCTTGAAAGTGTATCTGGCCAAAACCTGAATAGAAATGGGTGAAATCAGAACAAGTAGAGAAATGATCAATCGTCGAATAAGTTATCAGATAAAAGTAAAAAAAGTCGAAAGTATATGAAAATGACAAATCTTGTTCAAGGAGGTCATAATATTTTTTAATGGTACACTTTTTTTCTAAAATATTTCTATGCGAACAGTTTAAAATATATTAACACTGAGTACATTTTTTCTGGTATCGCGATTGTATTGATTCTATTCCTTCGTTTTAAGTTAGTATAATTAGAAAAGGATATTGATACATATTGAAAGAATACTAAATATAATATTTAATTCTCTAATAAAGTTTGAAAATAACTGCTTTATAGTTACATTGAAAATTTATCGTGACTGGTCGTGACCAGGTTTTGGTCACGGCCACGACTTTTTTTCGAAAAATGGTCACGATCGTGACGGTGACCGTGACTCACGGGAGTCACGGCGGTCACGCCGATGTCTAATAATGACTTCATAATTATTTCATTTCGTCACTGATTTATTAAGTCTTGTTTTCTATCCGATATATATTTTACGATTTCTCATTATACTAATTGCCTTTTTTTAATTTTTTTCAAAGATTTCTCCTAATAAAAGTAGTTTATGTTTTGTTGTATTTGTTTTATTAGATTCATTATTATTTGACGTTGTTGTTTTCATTAACTGTTGATTCTTTTTTTTATAAAATTAACTTTTATGGCATATTTTTAAATCATAAGATGATGATGTACTTTCAATCATTATTTATCTGAAATTTAAAAAAATCTATGTATTCGTATACAAATCTTCACTTGGCCTTATGAAATATCAAACAGATTAAGTTACTTGGCTCGTATAATTGCAAGTCCTTCAATCACTCCTTATCGTATGGCATATTATTCATTTAATTCATAATTCTGACCGTATGAAGCTGTATACAGTATTTTATTTGAAAGATCTTTTTTTAGAATTTTGTTCAATAAGATTATATGGTAAAAATTCTTGATCAATCCATAAATGATTATTATTTTGATTTGTCTAATTTGTAAAATAAGAATTTCCATGTAGAAAGAAATCAATCTTTTTCATTTCCTCTTTGCTTAATAGAAAAATTAAATTATTATTAATATTTGAAATAAAATTTGTTATGTCAGGATAAAGTTCACAAATATATGTTATTTCATCATACGGAGAAAATAATGTTGCTTAAATCATATTGAATTGTTAACATTGATATTATTCACTTAATACTTCAAGACTAGTATGATGTGTTGAACAGGTTGTTATGAATGGGTAAGGACGAAGAAAACGACGTCAATGAATATCAGATGATAACTTATAGTGTGAAATGTAACACATGAGAAAGAAATTTAAATCTTATTGAGTAAAAATAGAAAATAAGAATTATACTAATTACGAGGAAGATCTGTCGTAATGAAACTATAACTAATAACTTTGGCAACATATGTCAACTAATAGAAATTATGGATAAGAATTCAATGCTAGTGCATGTTTTAGTTTTGGTTATTAGAATTTTATTTAGCTAATACTTTTAATGTAGCTTCGAAAAACTAGAAATGTCAAAAGGGAGAAACGAAGAGATTTTAATGAGCTGTATTGCATTGAAAGAACCTCTGAATACGTGAGAATTCTTTTGCGAATCAATACATATTTGATAAATTTATTCAAATTGCTACATCTCATTATGTATTGAATGATGCAAGCCAAATGATATTCTTGCAAGAGTTTACATTAAATATTGATAATACATATTTGAAAATGTCTTTACACATATTCAATCGAAAGCATACAACTCATGGCTGGAGGTTGAGTGACTCAGTGAGATTTATTTATTATGAAGATATATCTAGTATGTGTGAATGAAGATAAGAGTCTCAGCTATATTCACAACTTATATCAAGTACTTCCTTTTTCTTCATTTGCATAATTGTGAGCTAACTTGTCATCAAAGCTAATATTCAAATCAAGCAAAGAAAACATATGTGAATTGTTAACAGGAATAAAATGAATTTTCTAATCGAGCCCAATGAAAAAAAATATATACTTCATTTCTATATTCTTTTTATATACATGATTTGTTATATGAAAAGGATAAAGAAAAACTTGAACAATTTCAAATTCATGAGTAAATGATATTGAATAAAGTCTGAATTCACGCTTCTTTTGTTGGATGGCAATTAATGAAATTTGGATTTGTACACAACAGTATGATTACAGTTGAAACTTACAAGGAAACTTGTTCAGTTGCTTTTCTATTAAAACTGGACTAAACAATTTAGAATTTGTAAAATATGTCCATTTTTAGAGATTACGTGTTTTCAGAAAAGTCATCTTTTCGAGATTTGATCTGAAATTTTTGTGGACACAAAGAATTCGACTAGAGAGAGTTTCAAAAACCTAGATCCTCTAGAAAAAATTCTTTTAGAGTTTTTTTTAGAACTCTATTTAGTAGCTATAGACAAAAAATTATTAAAATCGGAAGAAGATATTTGAGGAGGTTCCATCGTTATCAATAGCAATACCAATTTTTCTCACATGAGTTACAAAAGAAGACTAATCGAATTACATTGAAAATATTGCTCAAGTTACTTTCGCATCTTCATCTTTTCTTTATTCTTATTTTCGTCTATTCATAAAAATTTAATAACTTGACAACAAGACCATCAAATTGTGATTGAATTCATATTATTCTTTTTTTATCTTTAACAGTTAAATATATAAGACGATCAGCATAAAATTTAAAATCATGTCAACATATTGTACGATAGCATAAAAATGTATGAATTTCTCCTAAATGATTATGACATATTTCTTCATTTATACTATTCTCTTCTGTCTCTAGATTATCAACTAAATGATTAATAGTATTTTCTACTTTAGTCATTTATGAAAGGAATTCAACAACAAGAAAAAAAAAAGATGAATTTCCAATTTGCTGGCATAAATAAATTTTCAAAGGAATTCTTTTTTAAGTAGGGGTGTGAATTTATTGTTATTGTTATTAATAACAATAACAAAAA
Source organism: Rotaria sp. Silwood1 (assembly GCA_905250075.1). Lineage (NCBI taxonomy): Eukaryota > Metazoa > Rotifera > Eurotatoria > Philodinida > Philodinidae > Rotaria > Rotaria sp. Silwood1. Next base: position 5,839 of record CAJNOP010000240.1, read on the forward strand.
AGTTATTGTTATCAATAACAAATAAGTTATTGTTATCAATAACAAATAACAAAAAAAGTTATTGTTATTAATAACAATAACAAAAAAAGTTATTTGTTATTAATAACAAAAAAAATAAGAAATAACTTTTTTTTTCGAAAAATTTTAGTTATGCTTTGTTACTATGTAACAGTATACCAGTTCTGTTTGCTCATTATTGTCGGATTGCTCGATGATGTTACTGACCGCAATCTCCGTTAGATAGCCTATGAAACTGAGAAAAATCCTAAAAAGATCTTTTCAAGTATCTTGCTCATCTATAGGCAAAATTTACTGATCGCTTTACGAGGAACGATTCTTCAATGCTCAATTGTCTTTGACTTGATGCGTTGGTCAAATATAGGCCTTAGGGAAATGAGAAAATGTCTAGAAAGATTGTACAGATCATAACTCGAAAAATGGCACCTAGAATCTCATTTCGCAAAGACTTTTATTTGACCAAAACATCAAGTCAAAGGCAATCGAACATTGAGGAATCGTTTCTCGTAAACCAATTAGTAAATTTTACCTGTAGGTGAGCAAGATACTTGAAAAGATCTTTTTAGAATTTTTCTCAGTTTCATAGGCTATCTAACGGAGATTGCGGTCAGTAACATCATCGAGCAATTGGACAATAATGAGCAAATAGAACTGGTATACTTTTACATAGTAACAAAGCATAACTAAGATTTTTCGAAAAAAAAAGTTTTTTGTTATTTTTTTGTTATTAATAACAAATAACTTTTTTTGTTATTGTTATTAATAACAATAACTTTTTTTGTTATTTGTTATTGATAACAATAACTTTTTTTGTTATTGTTATTGTTATTAATAACAAAAAATAACAATAACTTCTCACCCCTATTTTTAAGTTCCTAAGTACGAAAAACTAAACGTCTTAATGCAATAAGGATATTAATTGATGAACCGAGTAGTGAACATTTTACATGTGCTGGCATATCATCTTTACCTTCATCTAAATGATTATAAGAATTATCTTCCAGTACAAGTTTATTAAATATTGTTTCCCTGCAAACATGTACATCATATACAGCATTATCACCAATCGATAATGATACACTTGTATGTTGAATAAATCAATTCATTAAACCAATTTCAATTTGTTTTATTTCAGCTATTTGTTGTAAAATGTCATTTGTTAGCTACTAAATAAAAACCACGGTTTTTTTAGTGATAATCTTAGAAATTTTTGATAATTTGCCATCGACAACTTAAAGATAAACTGGGAGAATTTCACTTAGAAAAAACATCTTTCATATACATATCAAGATGATCATAACTGAATAAAACAAAAATTTTATCAGTGTTTGAGTGTCATTTATAAATCATTAAAACAGTTCACAAAGTTCGTTGATCAGTAAACACACGTACAATCGAATCGAAATCAGTAACTACAAAAACTTTCAATAAAATAAACAAAAAAGATTAATAAAGTATTACTTGAACAATCTTTTGGATTTTCAAAATCTTTATAAAAATATTACTTTAATATATCACGTAATAGCATATGTATGCATTGGCAACATTTGAAATTTCAGTTGGTTTTATTTTCATTGTTGTTAATAATGCGATATGAACTACTTTTATCTATAAAAAATATATTTATTTAATTAAAATTATTTATATTATCCATTGAATTGTAAAACAATAAGATGCATTCTATTTTAACTTATATATTAAAATCTATTTAATATATTTGTCTGTCTCTATAGATTTTTTATAATTAAAATTATTTTTTCTACGCAAAAATAAATTAATAAACTTTCGAGTATTTGTATTTCCTAACCAAGAGGTTTGCCATAAAATGAGAACAAAAGAGGCCAATCGATAGAGAATTTCAAGTTTTGTCAGTTTCTACAAAACGTTTTTGCTTTTGATACTGACCTTTATCTTCAAAACCTCATCACTTTTCGGGTTTGCATAGGTGTGAGTCAAGAGGGAAAAACCGAGACTTCAAGTACTTTACTCGTGCTTTAGAAATACTTGAAGTCTTGTTTTTTCTCCCCTTTTCCACCTATCATAGTCCAGACCCTATACTCACACACCCATGCTTGCACTCACACCTACTTTCAGCTCATACCCACGATACCCGCATGGATATTCCTTCCATTTCCGACTGCTTCTGGACATTCTTGAGTTTAATGACAAAAATGAAGGAATTTTGTTAAAATCGAATAGGACTTGTTGACACGTCAATTTTTGTTTGTTTCTGTCGATCAATGGCTATGAGAATTCGATTCACTTTAATAGTTCTTTTTTATAGATGGTGATTTATATAGACAAAAGAATAATTACTTCACATCGATATACACACACAATTTCTCATCGCCAAGGTGAAACCTATCAAAATCTTGCTTTGTAATGTTTTCGTGGTTGGAGAGCCAAAAGGTAACGAAAAAAGTCACTTTTTCACAGTTAGTTGGCTTTTCCCACAAGCGTATATTGATTTGAATCAATGAAGCATAACTTTTTCATCACGTAGATGGTTTTCTTTGAAAGTGATAATCATATAAAAATTGTCGAAAGCTTCTTGATAAATAAATGAAAATTTTCATATTTTTTATTTGATCTTTCAATTTATCAATAACTCTGTTGACAACTCAAACTTAATTAACTGCATCGGAATAACATATGGCTAATGTGCTTTAAGAAGTTTCAGATATGTCGAGAGATTGATAATGAAATTATCCAAAGCCTAGTGCGATATTGAATTTTATATATGTATCTCGTTTATTGTTTAACTCCTGAATTCGTCAGGTTTAAGTTAACAAATAAACATCTTGCTTCATTTCCTCAAGAGAAGAAATTTCAGCAACAATTGCTTTCTATTGAATCGTATTGGAATTGATGAAGTTTTTATCATATTTTCATCTCATCATCGTCATAGAATTTAGTTACACCTAAATGACAAAGAACAAGCGAAAAGTAACTAGAATCAAGAATTTTCATGAGATAAAAACTTCTATGCTACTTGGTGCGGCAGATGATCATACCAAAGCTCTTCTCCTCCGTCTGGACATATTATTTTATAATTTATTCCAAAATGACTGAGTGTTTCACATTTACATCAACTTAGCAGAGAACGCCATTGAACTTCTCCATATAAAACCAGAACTTCAATGTGGGTTTATAAAAAATAAAAATGAGTGAAACAGGAGAAACATCTCTTGGGAACTATTTTGCAATAAAATTAACTGATGAAGAACGAGATGCATTAAAAGGACTAAAACTAGACAATTTATTAGTCATATTAAAAATTGATTATATGAATAAAATAACTCAAATTTTGCAAGACCCTAATAAGTAAAGTAGGATGAAAAAGAAGAAAAATGCATCCAACTAGACCGCTCAAATTATTGAAAGATAAGCAAAGAATATGATGATTTAATTGTTTCGGATAGCTCGATATCAGTGCTCTATTATACAGTGAAGGTAAATAAACCCAATTCTTCAGTAAAGCCAATAATTGCAAAGTATAATGCTCGAAATTATAAACTTTTAGCACTTCTTGATAATATGATAAACAAGTAAGAGAAAGAAAGTCATTCATATGTTAAAGATTCCTTTCAATTTCTCAATACTATGGGGTTCTCTTTGTGTGGATGCCGAAATGCGAAATCGAAGTCAAAAGCTGTCAATAATACATCCATGATGTTGATGAAGAATACTCCAATAACGGGCTTTGAGCGTCTGATGAAGAATCTTGTAGAAAGAACGAGCTGCAGCTATCACTGTTCCTTCTTAACAATGAGTGTGCACAAGGTCTTAGGTTCGTTTTCGATGATTTGACTTTTTAAGAGATTCATTGTGAGATATCGATCCAAGACACAAACTTCTTTGCTCTGGATCGCATATGGGTAAGTGTCAATAATTGAAAATATGTTTTACAACATGAATAATGCAATTCTGATGAAGAAGTGAATACCTAGTTTGGGACTCTTATAGATAATTTTTGCAGCAAGTCATTTCTTGAGTACGAAATCTGTTTTCACCATGAAGTTGTACATCTTCGATGGATCTTCCTACTTTTATGACTCAACGCTCCTTCTATTTCATTTCTCGGGAGAAAAACTCATCTGAGAACTACGATTTTCAGCGAAGGTACCTATCTATAAACTGTAGCTGCAATAAATATTTCACACCTCTATCTTACTGGAATCACCAGTTATAAAGCACCAAAGCTACCTAAAATGTAAATTTTCGCCCATACTACTCGAGTCAGAGAAAATACAGCACTTGATGCTTTAAATTAATAGTTTTATTCTGAGGGAAATTCATAAATATAAATATATCTAGAAAAAATTCCACCTCAACTAGTCAAACCCTTCTACAAGTATCCTCTCCACAAGTCCTCTATTTTTTTGCTCTTTATTGACACAGACTTCCATAAAGAATTCATTAAAATACGAGAGTTCAATATTTTCTCAAACAGCATGCTTTGAAATTCATCTTGTTGGAAAAAACTCAAAGCTGACATGTGCATGAAGGATATAGAAAAATAAAGAAAACTATATGAAAGATACAATCACCAGTAGAATATCTTCTGTGACTCAAATGAAGAGTCCTTGCTACTTGGATACAAACCATTTCTATACTTATTAAATAGGCTGTTTTTCATTCTATTTGAATCCATAAAAGAATTTCTGGTTCCCGCTGAATTTAAGATAAAACAGAGCATGGACATCTATATGAGGGCGAATGGCAAAAATTTATATATATAAATATGGTTTTGCAGAGCAAAATTCGATCTATCGAATTAAAGATTCTTGAAGATATATTGAGCGTTTACGTCATAACTTTTCAGATACAAGCCAGAATTCAGATATGATGTTCCAAGTCCAAGTGCAGATACACTGTTTCCAGTGCCTCAATTACACTATTGTAATAAAAACACATCAATCAGATGACAATGAAAGATTAAGAACGAATGAGAAGGCATAAAGACGACACAGCAGATACCAATAATTGATGAACGTATGTGATGGCCTATGAAGCATATATTTCAAACAATCTTATTATATCAAAGTAATAATACTTGATGCTTCTTTTCTATAGAAGTTATCTCAACAGATTAACACAACAACATGATTTTTACACTAACTCGACGTGTTACATATGAGTATTTCAAAAAAGAAATTTTTCCTTTGAAATGCTATGTTGTTGTAATTTAAGCATAAGAAGCAGTTTATCTACACGTCTGGTGATAAACTTGGAGCATCGTATCTCAATTAGATAGACTCATGAAAATAAATCCTTATGGGATTTCTCTAGTCGGATCAAGCCATACTTATGGCTAAAAGTCAATTCTTACTTGAGCTTGTACTATTCCATTCTCGCTCTAGCTGAAAGTTTAGCTCTGAAATATGGCTCTCTCATAAGATGTACTATGCATAAAATACAGAAAAATTACATCTTACTTGTAAACTTTTTTTTTTCTAAAATGAAATATATAAAAAATATCAAACCCAGTATATATTCACAGTAAAAATACTAAGCCAAAAGGATTTATCCTTGATTAAATATGAATAGCACAAAAAATATGTCTTCTGGCGATAATGCTTTTAGAAAAACTTGAAAATCTCAAGAACAGAACAATATTTTTTCGAATGATTTACATAAAAATTCATTAAACACAGACAAAAACTAGTTAAATCAGTGCAGTGATTTTGAGAAAACTGATATGTAAAGTATCTATAATAGTATATATCCATCTCACATGATGCTATCTACAGGCAAATTTTCATTGAAATTCTTGATACCCATTGAATCCATGGTCTGTTTTATTCAGAGTCTTCTCTTTCGTGCAATGACCTCTAGGTAGTCGAATCGAATAAGATATATTTCAACTTTGAAACAAGAGTAAAGTAGAATTTCTAATTTCTGGCATGGAACAAAATAAAATGTTCGAACAAATAGCAATAATATTTATTTTATTCAAAAAGAAAAAAAACTAAACTATTGAAGAAATTATTGAAGAATGAAAGACATAAAATATAATACTGGTATATTTAAAAAACGCTGGATTAAAATAATAATTTATATTTTGTTTATCACTATTGTAGATGTCCATAAAGCATCTGCAAACAAAGAAAACTATATAATGACTTCTGGATGTATGATAGAAAATGTTACAACATCAATTAATCAAATACTTTACCTGTATATTATTCACTATGAAGAGAAACAAAAGAATACATAAACGTAAATAAAATAATCTCTTTGATTTAATTACGTTTTAAGGGATCGAAAAAAATTCATCGATGAGACTTGTGAAGTATCAGGAGTGATTGATGTGCGATGTGTATCCGCTATTATTGAATCTCGTCGAAGACCTTGTCTTGACTGATCACTAGGACCGATTGTTTCATCAGCTATTTGGTTACAAAAAAAAAAGTCATTTTCTTTAATTAAATAAATTACAAATATACTTGATTCCTCTGCATCGAGACGACGTAGTTCAGGCAGTTTAATACGTGCACCTCCCATTATTTTCATACCATCCATTAAACAACGAAGATATTCTAATACATTATCTTGCTAAACACATATATATATTTTAATGTAAGACAAAGAATAATGAAAAGTATTACTTGATTACTAATCATTTTTACTCGAGTCTCAAGTATTTGTATTTTCTTGTTTATTGAATCTTGTGGTGTTTGTCTAAACATATAAAAATATATATTAGAAAGAAAAAAAAGAATTGCTTTTTTGAACTATCAACTTACACTCGTTCTTCATCAAGATCATGTTCTTCAGTGAATTTTCCTGCACTCTTAATACAACTATGATAAACTTCATCACCAAATGCATCTTCAATTGTTTCAATATTACTAGCAAATCTTTCTTCTAGCATAATTGCTGTAACGAAGAAAAAAAAGAAACAAGATTTAAATCAAAACGAAAAAAAAAAGGTTTTTCTTACCATATGTTGTTTGTTTTAAATGTTGATCATGTTTTTCTCTAATCCATGATGATTTGGAACATAATGATAAAGTAGTTAATATCAATCGCCAAAGATGAGCAACAAAAATAAATGGAGGTGGTATTGATGGTCGAGATAAATATTCACATATTAATGAATATCGTTGAAATTTCCATATTCGGTCTGTATCATTTTGAAGACGATCGAAGGTATTACTAGAAAATGAATAATTGGAAATTACATAGATTTCATCTGTCTTACGCCACGAGATAAATAAAAACCAGATATGTCAAGCATCGAAATGAGTTTTTCAGAAATCTTAGTTATTCTCTTCAAACTAAACGATGAGCTATGTCAATTTTAACAATGAGCAACATTATCTCTGTCTATTTAAAATTCTGTTTCATGCGTAACGAACAATAGACGTCAATAAACCGCCGAATCTTAGAAGTACCAAGGTACTGCGGGCAAACTTGTGATATGCATTGAAATGAAGCATTTAAACTCTTTCTAATAATGACATATACACGAATATTGGTGAAATATTAGTATATCATCAGAGAAATTAAATAATTATAATCAAGAACTATTTCTATGTGATTAATAGTTTAGAATTTTTCAATACCTAACTTATCACATAGAATGAATTGTTTCTAAAGTATGTTCAGCTAACAATGTGTGTGATATAAGAAGTTGTGGATCTTTTCTCACTTAATCTAGGTCTACTAAAACGTGAACATACAACTTCCTAGTGAACCATTTACGATTTCACAGCCTTTCTATATGAACATTTTGGGAACTACAATTTCGCTCAATACCTGAACATTGCAATAAGTAGATTAACCAAAAGTATACTAGCAATAGCCATATAAGTAACAAGTAAAATAAATACAGCATTACCAGTTGCACGATAATTGTCTGAATGAAGAAGAATTTATTCTTTCAAGAATATTCTTGTTTTCTTACTTTCAAATTTAGATAATATATCTAGTTCTCCAAATATTTGCCAATAAGACAAATGTAGAAGTTCACGTGGTAAATGCCAACTAAATTCTTTTGTACCATAAATAAGACTATGAGATGATACACCAAATCCCAAAATAAATACAATTAGCAAAACCATATAAAATTTCAAATCATTCATCTTAGAAAAATTTTCAAAAGAAAAAAAAAGAAAATTAACCAAAGAATTCAAATAATCAATTTTTTCTTACCATTTCACCAATCATAACAAGTTTAGGACCGAGTCTTTTAATAGCTGCAAATATATCTAATGAACGTATATACCATATTGCTATATCAATTGACCAAACGATACGTGCTGCACAAAAACATTCCGTTAATGGCAAACATCGAAGTATAAAACCAACATAAAAAAGTATTATAGCTAGAACATCTAATTGGTTCCAAAAAACTTCAAAATATTGTACTATTGCATTACGAGTCGTTTGTGCTTCCGATGAAAAGAGCTATAAAAAATCTAACATAAAAAAAATAAAAACAAGTCATATTTATATAACTTGTCGCATTTCTTCACAAAGTAATGTTGTAACCCAAACAAGAAGTATATATTCTGTAATAGCTGGATGATTACGTTTTTGCAATCCATATGGAATTGTTGTGTTAGTTTTAGATTCAGTATTTATCATTGATGGACTTTTATCATCATCCTTTTCTTGTTTTTCAGAATCAATTGTTGGTCTACATACATCCGTTTCAAATTCGTATAGAGGAAAAACACCACATAATACCACATAAGAAAAAAGTAATAAAAAGATCAGATGAAAATACTATAAGAAAAGAATATGAACAATTTTTTTGTATAACAAATAAAAATATTCAAATTAAACACATACTAAATTATATAGATATTTAACATATGGAGAACGCATAAATTTTAAAATATTGTCAAAATATAGATACATTGGTCTTATTATGCTTAATATAAGAAAAAAAACAAAATCACTATGTAATTAATATTAGCAATCTTACGCTAAAGTTTATTAAATATTTCAAGCGTTAGTATGCGTCAATTATTATGTTTTGATTTACTTTTCGTAACGGCCAACAGCAACGAATTCAACAGGAGTATTATTATCCATATCTGTAACACCATGAATTAATTTCGTTTGAGTACTATCTCTTGTACTAGAGAAATAATAAGAAGAGAAAAAAAATTGAATGTATTAATATCATATTTTTATATCGAAAAAAAAATGTTTTCTTGTTCTCAATGTTAAAAATGATCATTATTTTAGTTTTGAAAGTAAAATAGAATTAGAATTTTTATTTATTCGATGATAATGAATAAAATTTAAAAGAATTCTATTTCATTTGTCTGTCGAATAATGTAATTTTATCAGATATGAATTTTCCTGGTAATATCACGATTTTCAGACTTATTTTTGGACAACTGGTTTTTCAGTTTCTTTGAGAGTTGTAACATTTTCTTTATACTATTACATTAACTATTTTTCGAAGTATATTTCACTGTATTTAAATTTTACAGAAGTGCAATTTCAGCCAAATACCCATCTAGATACACCCTATGTCCCACGCAGACTTATTAAGAATGGCTCATCACAGTTCGGTACAAACGATGTTGAGAATATGTTGTATGTCAAAACAGATAGAAGAAAAAGCGATCTTCTTATGATGGATAAAAGCAGCTACAACGTGTTTCTCATTTCAAATCCATCGAGATTATACAAACATCCTTTCTCTAGTGACTCGTCTATAATCGCTATGGTGGATCAAGAGCTAAAATAATCATACAATACAATGAAAAAATTATGAAACAAGAAAATTTCATATCTCAAATCTTCTTAATTAATATTAATTTTTCTATTATAAGTTCTTAAAGGTAATATGAAGTTCTCGTTTTTTTCTCTTACATCTATAAAGAAAAAAAAAATCTATTTAAAACATAATACTTTTCCTGAACACGCAGTGCTTTTGTTGTGTGAGTTCGTGGTGATAAACTTGATTTACTTAGTAAATCCTAGATATTTAAAACATAATATAAGAAAATAAAAAGTAAATCAACGAAAAAGAATACATCTAGAAATCTTGTTTCATCATTGAATTTAACTAATTCATCATGATAATAAAGAAAACCACTATACCAAAGCATAAATGTTGAAAAAATAATCTTCTTTTCACTTTCTCGTTGGTCAATATATCCATACCTAAATTAAAATATCGAACATTTAACAAAAAAAACTTTAAATTTCAATATACCAAATATTATTGAGTACATCTTGTACTGCTCGTTGAGCAAAAAATTGTTTAGCTTCAGCTTTTGCAGCTAATTCTAACCATGTAACATTACCATAGGCTGGTATTTGTCGTATAACGGCTTTTATACATGTACGAGGATCGGCTCTATAAAATCGATTAAGAATATGAACAGCTAAAGCTTCGAAGTCATTAGCTCTTTGCTCAAAATTAATATCATTTTCTTTTTCAGCACGTTTTCTATAAATTAATGTAGCAATTAATGCAGCACCTAAAAGTATATTTTTTTTGTACATATGAATATGTATATATATAATAGAAAGGAAAGATTACTTACAGATTTTATTTTTGCTACGAGACCAAAATAGTAGATTAAATTCAAATTTGCCTGTTATCACAGACCAAAGAAAAAGTTCTTTGTCAACGTCCAAAAGACTAGTGGAACCACCTAGAATAGGTTTAATTACGAAAAAAAATGTTAGCATTAGATATAAAACATTCCTGGGAGCAATTCTCTTTTATTGAATATTGTCTCATTTCTATCATAAGCACAGTCCTAAATAAGTGTCCATCCAATCCAAAATTTTTCGGTTTCAAACCCGATTATGAGAAATATTTCATTATAACTATTCTTGATAATATTGCGCTAATGCTTTGAATGTATGCATGTGACAATAAACTTTGATCACAAGCATCAACTCGCCCTTCATTGACTCACATTCACTAGACTTATCATTCAGACATCTTCTTTCTCTCGTGCGATTACTTTATCTCAACCATGTTCGCAGAAATATTTTCATTAAACTCCTCCTGTGAAAGATCCCTGTTGTATGGCCATTGAAGAACAAATGATAATTTTTTAGTAAGATGAATCTTTTCCACGATGACTTGTTTGACCTGCTCGATTATCCTGAAGGCAATACGCTATCAAGCCTGTTAAAAAAAAAGGTTCAGCTCAATGTGCTTCTATTCTAAGTTTTTGATAATACTTTATCAGAGGTTGAAAAATGAGTGAAATAGCATCATTAGTTAAATTGCTTATATGAACAACTCCGTGAAAAAACGCTGAATCACTTTAAATAATAATGCTGTTTCTAAAAAGAAGGCACTTTTCCGAGATAAACATATAAGTATAATTCCTAAGATAGCATTCTTCAATGGAAAGGCTAATATCTAAATCCATAGAAACATTATAAATGCAACGGCAATTATCGCCAGCGATGGAACCGTTACTAGTTATCGACGTGTCTTATTAAGTTTTATGCTTTTAGCATCTCATAAAGGATGTGTAATATCAATTTGGTTTACTCAGACCAAAATCGATGCGATTGATGAAACTGGAAGGTCAGTTGATAAGATTCAGTGTCAACTTTTACTTGATATATAATATAATTATATTGGATGTTTATATCAGAAAATTCTTTCTGTAAATACACGAAAAAAAAAACTGTTCGCACGTTTTTCTCGTCGTAGAGTTTTGCATAAGGTGTCGAATTTTAAACAAATGTTTTTCTTTTTGATACTGTTCGCTCTAGATGTTGTCTCTTGAAGATGCGCGAAAGGAATTTTGTATTCGATCCTTAATATCACATCAATAATGAATTTTCTAGAAAACTTTGTCATAAATTTTAAGGCTTTGAGAATTCCAAAAATGCAATAAAATTTTCAATATTATATTCCTTATTCGAATGAAAGTTCTATTCTACATTATTGTCTATCCACTCTGTCGAAGTAAAGTGTATACTAAATTCTAATGCTTTTATAAAAAGACTTAGAGAGATTCTCGACAATCATGTTTGTCGTTCATATTTTTGAAAGTTTCACGAAATAAGAATCAATTAATAATGAAATTCTATAAATTGCAACAGAGTAAAACAACTGACTTTCTAAAGGTAAACTTCCAGTAAGTTGATTAAGTGTTCTAGCAGTATCATTTTGGCTTCTCGATGATGTCGTACAACATACATATTCTTCATGATTAATATCGAGATTTACACCAGTATGAGCACGAGATACTTGTGATCGTAAAGCAACATCAACTTTAAAAAAATCGCCTATTAATGGTTGCAGTACTATTTTATAGATTGTTCGTAATGGATTATTAGATTTTGATATCTTTTCAAAATGTTCCTATAAAGATAAAAGAAAAACACTAATAATTAATATATAATTTAATAAATTAATTATACTTTGCTCATGCTACTTTTATAAAGTAATGAAAGTTTGTCATTATTTCGAAATAAATCAGTTAATGAAAAATCATGATCAAGAAATAATTTCACAAATGCTGTTTGACTTCTATTAAGTGCTAATTCAAATAAATCATTTAAATTTGTACTCTAATTAGAAATAAGAATAAAAAGATATTTTAATTTAAATTAAAAAGAAATTATTTATTTTTCTTACTGCCCAATCTCGATCATGTTGCATAATTTCATTTTTTACAATATCAACACGATTCCATTCCAAAGCTAATTGAAATTGTTCACGTTTTCGTTCATAATTTGTTTTATGTGCATCAGAACCTGACGTAGCTTTAAGAAAAGAAAACAAAAAACAAAAAACAAAAAAATTTCTTTTCAGAAAAAACAAAATTTCATATTCTTCATTCGTTCTTTTTTACCTCTCAATAAAGCTCTTAAAATAGCTAAATCAATATCAGGCTCAACTGGACTTTGTGAATTAAGACTAACAATATTTAAAAATTTTCGTCGAGTAGTAATACATTCATAAACTAATGCAAAATAATCAGGTGAATCAATATCCTGGTTTTTAGTTTCCATTGTAGTCGTTGAATTTTTTGATGCTTTTTTATCACTACTGATAGTTGGTGGATTACTTACACCACCAATGGCATAAAGTTCTGCTTTAAGTGCTTCACGAAGTTGATTTTTTAATCCGTCACGACGTGATAAAAGAGCTGCTACATTCGAACTAAATGATTAAAAAGAATTCATTTACATATATATATAGACATGTGTATCCTATCTTGAAATAATAATGGGAGACAATGTTATTTCTACTCTTCTAGAATTCATTTTCTTTTTTTTTTTATTAAATTATTTTTGTAGTAAATACAGCTAAGGAAAGCCAACGAGACAGAGATATTTTCATTTTTAAAAACGTTTCATCGAGATACGAATAAGATCGTCTCGAAGCTAGTTCCAGTTCTGTCAAGACCAATGACATATAGGCATTACTCAAGTATTCTAAATAGATATGGGCAAGATTGTCCCTGTTTCAGCAGAATAGAAACCAGAAGTGACTGGTTCCGTACATGTCTAATTTTATCATAACTGAAGATAAATTCTTACCTGAAAGTAAAAAAAGCTCTGTTTGTTTCTCATTATGAAACCAAAATTTATTAATAGTTTAGAGATATTTTTTGTAGCTATTGAAACACTATCTGTAGTATATGATTGATCTTAATAAAAACGAATTCATATAATGATATAACAACATTATATAGTACAATAAATCCTTTATATAAAAAATATAGAATATTACTATCAAATATGATTTCCCTTTTTAGTTTTATCTATTCTATGCGTCTATAAATCAAAACTTAGACAATTAACAAAGAAATAGCTACAATCTTAGTTGATACAATTTGGCATGAAAGTTTCTATTTATAAATGTATCGAATTAATGATAAAAAAATTTTCAGGACTGCACAATGACAAATAGAATTAGATGTGAAAACTATTTCTAAGATTGTCAAGTCTATGCTGAATACATGTCTATTTCAATTATTCCATCTATGTGTAACTTGAAATCGTTTGAGTTTAGAAAAAAAAAGTGACTTATTTACGATGAAATTTCTTCGTCGCCTTCCAAGTTTTTTTCATATTCTGCATAGAGATGGACTGCTTTAGCAAATAAATCACAACAACGACCTGTTCCTTCAAAAAACACAGCTGGTATATTATTTTCAACAACAGCTTCATGCACTATAGAAAAAGAAAAAAAGAAAAATGAGTTTTCGTATTTTATTTTTCGAAAAAGTAACATTTTTTTTTACCTGTTCGAACAGTATTTGGACCACCTTCAACAACAAGAAGGACAACAGGTACTGGATCTATAACAATATAAATGTAGTTATGTAAAAGATAATATTTCATATCAACCTGATTGTTCTGGACGAAAAGATGGTGTTGTTGTTGTTGAAGTTGACATGTCTGCAGTAGAAGTTGTCCTGGATCGTGCTCCAAAAAAATCTCCTGATATAGCTCGTTCAAGACGAGCACGAAATGTTATTTCACGACCAAATTGTCCTTCACTTCCATCATCAATAAAAATAAATTTCGTATGATTAGGTTCAAGAGGAGCTGTGTTTTTTTCTTCAATAGTCGGTTTAGTATACTCTACAGTTTTTCCACGATCATTAAGTTTATCACGACCGGCTACACAACCCCAAGTAGCAATGCCCTATTATAAATATATGGATTTATAATATATAATTAATTTCGAAAGATTTCATTTACAAATAAATGAATTCGACGACAACGACTAGGATTCATTTCAACAATTTCACCAACAAGTTTCATGATTCCCGTATTCATACCTCCAGTAATAATCCAAGCACCTTAAAACCAAAAAAAAAAAGAAAACAAATTTAATCTTTTAGAATACTAAGTAAACGGAAGCATTTTATAATTGAGGATATTTTTTTTTTATGAAGTCAAGCACTTAGTTCAAATTTAGGTAGTGATTTTAATAGTCAATGAAATTTTTTATCTAATGTATTCTCTAGCAAGATTTCTAAAAAACTTAGACCTGTTACTGTTTAAGTTCTATGGAGACTATGTTTTTTAAGAATGTCATTTTAAAGAACGTACAAAACGAAAGGTTGCCTATTTTTCTATGACCTTCATTTAAAAAACTACGAATATCATAAAAATCAAAACGTCGTGTGTTTTTTTTTATCGTTTTTGTCATACTGTAAAATTTTAAAAGAAAAAATCATAGAAAACATGTCTATCATTCATTTTGTGCTCTTTAAACTAACATTGTTAGAAAAATAGTTTTCGAGATATGAAAACTAAGATGTCTAGTTCTTTTGAAAATTTACCATCAAAATTAGTTCATCTATGAAATCTTGCTATAGAATACATTAGATAGAAAACTCGATTGATTTATGGCAGATGTTTTTACTAGCATTATCCTTGCTTGTGCTAGAAATATGCGATGTAAGCTTGTTTTTTTCCGTATTATGGTTGAGAAAAATTTTCTAACGTTCACTCTACCTTATCCTGTGGTAGGATAACCCTGTACATCTCTAACTTCTTCGTCTTATTCTCTCTTTATTTGTATTCAGAGTTTAAATAAAGTGAGAATCAGGGTATAATGTCCCGGGCAAGGACAAACGTTCAAAGAGGTCATAGTGACCTATGATTGTAAACAATAATATTTGATAAAGCCAATTAAAAACAATATCTCACAGTAGTAGATTTAGAGGAAATGATTGTCCTTTCCTTTCAAAATATGTTTCGATTTTGGTCAGTAATAAATGCTGAAAACTAAGCTGATATAATCTCTAATGGACTTCAAAACATGTTTTATTGATCATGATTTCTTTGTCTTGAAATCCGAAATTCACCAATGATATCTCATTCTTATTTTAGTTGAAATTTTTTATCATGTTCAAATTTAATATTTAATCTTAATCAAAAGAAAAGCAATGATATAAAGAAAACAAGATTATGTAATATGGATCATGATTTTACTATTATTCTAATGATTACTCGCTTCCTTTTTCACTTTCAGTCTCATCACGGAACAATTTATACTCCTCTCCTTTATAAATGTTGACATTATTTGAACTAAAATTTTCGTTCACTCAAGCTAGCAATAATTTTGATTGTGATCTCAATGAGTAGTGATAGAGGCAATATTTTAGCTCGGAATAGGCACATGATGAGTTAAACTCATCGTTACCATCGTCACTAACCGTGAGTTATGTTACTAAACATAAATCTTTGAAAGTTATTTAAAATAAAAATTATTTAATTTCATTACCTGTTGTGCTTGCCACTTTGAGAAGACCACGTCGAAATGCTCTCAATAATTTCGGTTTCATATCATAATCTTTTGCACCACCTGTAACCGAAATAACAAGTGATGGTCGCTAGAAAATAAAATCAACCATTAAACAACTTAAATTTTTTCTTCTTTCAGAACAATACAACATACTTCATGACACCATTTTGTATTAATGTATTTTTTAACCTCCGAAACGGGAGCTTCAGGTGGTATACGAATAAATTCTGCTCGATTTGATTTATTATCCGTAACTTAAACAAAACAAAAAAAAAAAAGAATAGAAACATTCTTCTCATTTATTATTTAGATGGGTTTATTCGTCACAGTGATAGCTTTACAAGACAAAAGTACTGAAGTCGATTGTTAAAGCTGAATGATTTTAAAAAAAAGACTAGAACCGAAAATCGATCTGGGATCGGAACCATTAAATTATCAGATAGATACAAACATGCTGAAGTCTATGTGGAGAAATCGTCATTTTTTGAGATTCAAAGATTTCAGTCATTTCAAAATCGGTTTTAAGTTTTTCATATTTATCTAAGGATTCAACGGTTTTGGTTTCACGTAATTGTAGGAACCAACCGAACTCTATAGATCGATATTTCTTTCCGAAATAGTTTTAGATTTTCCTTACAAGGAAAGATCGCGAATTAATCCAAGCCGTTTTCAATGTTATTTTATACATATTTCGAGAACAGGACTCTAGGAAAAATCCTAAGAGGATTTGTGCTAATAAAGCTTCTTTAAAAATTTATGACTATTTTATTCGTTTTTCGACTTAGCGCCAGATATTTACAAAAATGTTGAAAAACAGAAGTTCAATCTGAAAAAAACGTGTCCGATTTTATCTGAGTCATTCGATAGTCTCGTTGAGTTCTCTACATGCGCAAAGTTTCAGGTCATAATTTATTAGTTTCCCGACAAGCTGAGACCTCTAGGAAGAAATTCGATAGCTTAATCAAATTTCCATAGGAATCTAAAACTATTTCAAATTCTAACTAAAACACTATGTAATATCTATCAGCAAAAAATCATTGAAATTCGAAGGAGGTAGCTGTAGAGATTACCGCGTAAGCTGAATGACTAGTACAATGACTATAACTTTTGAAAAAAGTTTCATCAGTTCAAATTCTCTTAAGATTATTTCTAGAATAATGTTTCCGAAGTATGTATAAAATAATATTGGAAATCTTTCCTCGTTAGTAGATAAAAATTCAAAAATGAGTCGATATGATCTTCAATGGACTTCAAAACATATTTTGTTGATCATGATCGTTTTCTCCTTCTTCAAATTTTCGATTGGCCATTAATTCGTCTTACAAGTAATTGTTCCATAAGATTTAGCACCAATCGAATTGATTAACTACGTAAAAAGAAAATACAAGACTAGAGAAGATTTTTTAAAGATCTTTCTCTTACTTGATTACTTGCTCGAGTATGCTCTTCAGGTACCAAAGTTGATACAATTTTATTGACACTGTCTGAAACGAAGTTGTGTAGCGATAGTTGTCTTAGATTTGCGTCGTTTACGTTGTTCATATTGATATAAATTATAGGTTTTGTTTGTTTTCGGATTCGCTTCGCTGATCTAAAGATTATTAATGATTCATCATATTTAAACGAGGTAGGTAAAATAATCAACCAACCAATTAATCCTATTGATACATAAACACGAATCACAATCGATTCATATGATTCATTCTACGGATGCAAAAAGAGAAAAGACGAAACGTTTGTTTTTCATCATAATATTTCTTTCATCTGTTTTTATATAGTAATAATGAGTTCATCAACAACAAAAAAATTTCGTGAATTTATGGCTGAACCACTTGGTGATAAAAATATTCGAGATGTTCCTGGTATAGGTGATGTACTTGGTGCAAAATTATCTGAAGCTGGCTATGAAAAAGTTTATTTATATATATATAAAATTCTTATTGAATTAAAATAATTGTTTTTTTCTTTAGGCATATACTTTATTTGGTAAATATTTATTATGTCATAAAGATATTGAAGCATTTCAAGAATGGATTCAAACACAATGTGGAGCAAATAGTCATCAAGCAAAAACAGCTGCACAAGCATTATCCGAATGGGCTGAAGCATTTATTTGAGAACATTTTTTTGTTTCTTCTTGTCTTTTATATTATAAATAAAAAAAAAAACCAAACAGATTTATGGATTTATTTTAATTTTCGTATCTAATTCTAGACTATTTTTTTTTTGAATATCATGTCATCAACAACATCACAAAAATTCCGAGATTTTACTGGTGAACCATTAAAAGATAAACATGTTAGTGAAGTACCTGGTTTAGGACCAAAATTAGCAAGTAATTTAGAAGAATCTGGTATATCAAAAGTATGTTTATAATAGATACAGAAATAATTGAATACTTTACATAAAGACAGATCTTGATGAGAACAAGTTTTAGATTTTTTGATTGTATTTGTTCGGCAATAATAACATCGGAATTCACTGTTATATATCAGTACTATGAAATTTGAAACTCTATTTTTAGCACTTTTGTTCGAATTCTTTTCATGAAAATGATAGTTGATGAATTTCTTTTTTTACAAAAAAAAAATGATTTCCAGACGATGAAACTCTATAATCACTGCAGTCATTTATTTGAATATCATGAAATTGAATAAAGATTTCTGATTGTTATCAATTGTGAAATGTAAACGATTAACCTTACTTTAATCGAATGATTGAAATGTCGAAAATTAAAGTGTAGATTGATAAAAAAAAATATATCGTAAAATACAAATGTTAATTCAAGCTTGAAAGATAATATATTTATTTATTATTTTGTAGGCTTATGAATTATTGGGTATTTATTTAACATTATTAAAAAATAAAGATTATTTTGAACTTTGGATTCGTGATAATGCTGGTGCTAATCGTCATCAAGCTAAACAATGTGCCGATGCTATTGATGCATTTTGTTCACAATTTCTTTAATAAACTAATTCTCTTTATTTTAAAATGTCTATTATATAAATATATTTACTTAAATAAACATGAAACTATTGTCTATTTTTCTTTTTTTTTTAAATTATTTTTAATGATAAAATTTTTGTAGATTTGATATGAAATATTTGATTATTTATTTTATTCTTATAATAATTATAATTAATCGTAAGAAAAATTATATAAAAGAATATATTTATGAAAATATTCATATGTTTCTTTTTTTAGTTTCATATTCATTAAATTGTTTTGTATGTGATTCAAAAGAAGATGAACATTGTCCAGAAACATGGACACGTAAAGATATACTTCCTGTTGAATGTGAAGGACCTGATGGTGTACAAAATGCTCGATTTTGTATAAAGACTATTGCTGTTTTTGGAGGTTTGATTCTTACTAATACAAGAATTTTGCTAAAAGACTACTAAAATGAATGAGAGCTTAAAAAGAATTTGTTAGAAACTCGACGAATTGACATAATTTGTTTTCTATTATTGAAGGTGCTGTAGCAACAAAACGTTTTTGTACATCACGTCATATGGATAATCAATGTATTGAAGTAAAATATCCTCAAGATGAAAAAATGTATTATTCATGTACATATACATGTTCAAGTGATGGTTGTAATCGAACATATCGTTTATATTTATCAAGAATAATTTTTCTATTTTTTCTTTCAATGCAGATTTTTTTTTCAACATTCTAATTTAATAGATCTGATATTTTTTTTTGTATATTTGTTATGAAAGAACATAGAGATTTAATTTTGTAGTTTTTACTTATTTTTAATGAATAAAATATTTATTTAATGAATTAGTTATTAATAGAATGAATCGAATTCTTATGATTATTATATTGTATTTATTGATTAACTAAATGAATACCGAAGAATATTTGTTGTTGAATGTTATCGTCTGATGATAATAATCGATATAATTATTAGCCTATAATAACAAATATTGATGCTGAATATGCAATAAAATCAATAGATAATGATTCTATACAGCAATCATTTATTATTCAATAGGTAATTAATTTTACAGATATTGATTAAAAGTTTTTTGAATCCTATTTGACATTTTCTGATGCAAAAACAAGATAATTGATCTTTTACTAACAAGTGGTCATAGAATGTATACTGAAGGAGAAACATTTGATCGATTAAAATTATCTGATGTTTTTTGTTTTTTGACATTTGATTTAAAATCAATAAATCTATGATTAATTAATATTAATTTTAATCTTACTGATGATAAACCTAGTTATAAAACTATCATTGAAAAAAAAAACAAGCTTTTATAACAACATTTGATGAAAATAAAACACATTAATTTCTTTTTGAATATCAAAATGTTGAAATAACATAAAATTTTCATTTATCAATTGAAAATTATAATATTATAAATAGTTTTGAATATGAATTAATTTTAGAGTATAATTTTCTTAAGCTGATACTTTGTGAGAGAGAGAAAGTACAAAAATTATCATTGATCTTCATGGAATATTAATTAATTAATATCAATAGAAAACTTTTTCTCGCTTGTTTTTTCTTTATTTCAATACACAACTGAACAATAAAACTTGTTCAAAGAACAAAAAAAAAAAGAAGAAGAACGTTTTCTTTTGTAACAAAAATTTAAAGACTAGTTTTCATCGTTTAAAGCCGGTATTGTATCCATTTCATTATCCTGATGAAATACACTTCGAAAGATAGCCGACTTAAAAAGAAAAATAATAATAATAAAAGTATATAAATTGAAATATAAACTTTATAATCTAACATACCTTATTCAGATCATCTTCCGATGCATCAGTAGGTTCTAAAACAAAAAAAAACGAAGAAGGAGATTTAAATTGAATCTTATTGACTGATGACAATTGTTGCTAAACAATATAGCAAACTTTAAATATAGAATTAGCTGCTTATAGAAAAAGTCATAGTTGATTTGTCCAAATATTATCCGTTTTGTAATCTTTTTCTAGAGCTGTGTAAGTATGAACTTTTATGAGTAAACTTTTAAATAAGATTGACATTGAAAGAAATTAGTCATCTGCTACAGAGATGGACAAAGTCGCACCGCGCCTCCCCGCGCCGTTGCTCACGCCTACGCTACACTAGTCTGAGCTTCGATGAGCGCATGCTTAGAGCATCCCGGTATTCGATGGAGTTTGAGAAACTGATTGGTAGAGCAAAGAGAAAGAGAGATGTGCGTAGCGCCTAGGCGCGAGCAGTGGCGCGGGGAGGCGCGGTGCGATTTTGTCCATCTCTGATTTTCTAGAACTTCGAAACGTAAAAATAAGTACCGAGAATCACTTTCTAGCTCTCAAAATATTTTAGTTTTCTTTATGATTAAAACAAGCTAGTAATGATATCCGATAACGTTGTAAAGCCTTATTCATAACACTTTCCTATTAATAATTTGTGTCAGACTCGTACACTTTTTGTTAATGAGATTAAAAAGAAAATATGAATATATGTAACTAAAATAATTGAATAAATAAAAATTTACCTTCATCATTTTGAATTTTCTTTTCTGTATTTGTATCTAATTGAATATTTATTGGTATTGATTGTATTTGTTCAGTTGTATTTGAAGTTTGTGGTTGAATTTTTTGAAAAATTGTTGGTTTATTTGGATCATAAACATCTTCATCATCATCATCAAGATTTTCAATAGTTGAACTTTCAATATTTGGATCATGTTGAAATGATGTACCAGATACTTGTTGTTGTCGTGATGGTATATATTCTGTTGTTGATTGTTTTTCATTAATTATTTGTTCATTTGATAAATTATCTATTGAATTTTCATTCATAATACGTTCATTAGGTGCACGAATTGATGGTTGTAATGGATCATATGGTAAATCACGTTCTGGATCATAACGAGATAATTCTTCTTGCTGAAAAACAAAAAAGAAAAATTTGATTTTTAACAAAAAAAAAAAGAAAATCTCTTACGCGTTTTTGTTCTTGATATGCAATTAATTTTTGATTATAAAATTTATAAACAAAATCTGCCATTTGTGGCATATTTTCCATTATAAGTGCTTGATGTACAATGGATTGATCACGTTTTTCCTATAAAACGATAAAAAAAAAAAAACAAAATCATCTTTTTCATTCTTATTTATTTTCTAAACAAACCTCTCGCATGCTTGGATAGATTTCATTTGGTAATAAATATAATTTAATTGGACGTTTTGTTAATATATTAAAAGCTGGTGTTAATTCAAAACAACTAAATTCAAATGAAAAATAGTTTTTTTTTTTATTTTTATGCTTACGAGGGAACATTCCCAAGTGAGACCCGCCGTTTCAGCTCATATTGTGCCCAAAAGTAGATCTCGGTAAGACTAGAGAAAGTCTAAAAGGGTTCGTACCATTGCGCCTTTGGAGCCGAGTTATGCCTAATTTACTGAATTTTCGGCCCTTTTTAGGGTACTGATCGAAAAATCAAATTACGAAGTTTCCATCTGAAATTCCTAACATAGATAGATATAGTTACACCTAGAATATCCTGGAAGTTTCAGCCGAATAGAACGTTCCTTTGTCGAGTTATTGCATTTTCAATTAAACTCGACTTTCGGAAATATCTGTCGCAAATGACTATTTTTTGGAGATCCAATATCTCCACATAGGAACATTCTATGCGGCTGAAACTTCCAGGATATTCTAGGTGTAACTATATCTATCTATGTTAGAAATTTCAGATGGAAACTTCGTAATTTGATTTTTCGATCAGTACCCTAAAAAGGGCCGAAAATTCAGTAAATTAGGCATAACTCGGCTCCAAAGGCGCAATGGCACGAACCCTTTTAGACTTTCTCTAGTCTTACCGAGATCTACTTTTGGGCACAATATGAGCTGAAACGGCGGGTATCACTTGGAAATGTTCCCTCGTTAATCAAGAAAAACTTTTGTCAATTAAATTACCTTTCGAATAGATTAACTCGACCAAATATATATAAACCAAGACGTGCTCGAGACATTGCAACAACTAATCGACGAACATCACTAAATAAATAAAATATAAAATAAATATATGTTTTTCTTTTTGTTTTTATTTACCGTAAATGACCAACAGCTTTTGTACGAACAAGTGAAAGAAGAATATAATCATTTTGTTGACCTTGATATTTATCAACAGTTGTTACCTAATAAAATTTTATTATAAATAACAATAATTTCTTTTTAATTTTTAATTTTATTCTTACTTTCATTGGAAGTCCAAGAAGAGAATTTTTTCCACAACGTTTATTAAGTACATCACGAATAAGAAATTTTTGTCCATTATATGTTGTTAGAATAGAAATTTTTTGAGCTGGATAACCAAGTAAACGCATATACATATAAACAGCAACAATATATTCAGCTTCAGCAAGATTCTAAAATAATGATTTAAATATTTCATTCTTATTATTAACTGATAAAAATATTTATAGAAAAATTAGAATTTTTACTTGAACTTTTTATTCATAAGTCTTAGAATATACGATAATCTTTTCAGTCAAAACAAGGTTGTTTCTTCTTAACAAATTGAATATTCAAAAACAATTGTCATAAAAATGAATTTTCATTGAAACTTTCATCGTGAACTATATTTATGGACAAAATACCTCATCGGTCGATGATTAACAATTGAATTATGCTCTTTCGTAAGACAACACTTTCTCTTCTCTGTTAGTCACGGTTATCAGTTCAATAAAATCTAGTCTATTGTCTGTTTAAAAAAAAATAATGGTCATGACTATTTTTGCAATAACTCAAGAAAGGAAAGAGCGATTTTCACTAGTCGAAAGAGACGAATACTAGAGCATCTTTTTCTCCAATATTGTATATGATGAAATCATTTTAAAATCAAACGTTTTCTTTTTACAAAACATCGAAAAAAAAAGGCATAAAAATTATCTATCGTTTATATGAAATTTTGACAAAAAGTAAGAAAATTTGCTTAAAAATGAAGAGAAATTTATGTTTTTCAAGGAAGTAAATAAAGAATTTGATTTGCTTAACATTATAATACAGTATTCAAATTATATCTTAAACTATAGATTTAAAGTCTTTCTATCTAAATCACATATCAAAACTAAAATTTCATCGAAACGATAGACCTTTCTCATGAGATTTTTTTGCAGAAATGATACAAATAAAGAAAATCGATATCGAAAGTTTATTTTACATTTAGAGGTGTAAGCCGATGCTCGGATCGGCGGCGGCGGCTGAATTTTTAAAAAATTTTCGGTGTGTTGGCTGGCGGCGGCTACAAAAGTCTCGGGTTTCGGCGGCGGCGGCTGGATTTTAAAAAAATTTTTCGGTGTATCGGCGGCGGCGGCTGAAGTTTTAAAAAACTTTTTCGTATGTCGGTGGCGGCGGCTGAAAATTTGGTATCCGTGTTTTTAAAATTTTTTATTTTCGAAATATTTTCAAATGAAGAATAGAGAAGATGATGATAGAAAGCTTATTCCAAAGAAACTAGACGAGGACCTCCTCAAAAACTGATCCTGAGTACCGAGAATTTTCAAAAATTATAAAAATTTTTTGTGTTTCGGCGGCGACGGCTGGAAATAGACGATAACTATGTATGGCAACGGCGGCGGCGCGGCTGGAGAGTTCCAGCATCGGCGGCGGCGGCTTGAAAAATTTTAATAATTTAGTGCCCATCGGCGGCGGCGGCTGAGATTTTTTCAAAAAAATCGGCGGCGGCGGTGGCTCAGCCGCTCGACTTACACCTCTATTTACATTCCTCCGTATTCAATCTGAATTCTTCTTAAATCTTTTATCTATTGTAAAAAAAAACTTTACTTGATAAAAATATGGAATTGGTTCTGATTCTCCTATATCATTAAAATTTTCTACATTAATTAATTGATAATCATAAACAAAACCAGCATTTGTTGTTTTAAATTCTTTTTGTTGTAAAACATGTTCTAAATTGCCTAAATTTTTATATCTCCAATTATATAATGAACATAATGATGCTCGTGCACGACCTTGTGCATCTAAATCAATAGTTGGTACACCAAGACGAACTAAACGTGTAAATAAAGCTTGTTCCATATTTGAATATTTTTGAAAAGCCATATTTTTAATAACTGGTGGTAATTGATGATGATCACCAATCATAATACAACGTTTTAAACGATTTCGTCCTTGTTGATCTGATGTTTGTAATAATAATGGTATAAATGTTTCAATTTCAAGTATTTGTGCTGCTTCTTCCATTAATATATTATCATACTAAAAAAATAAAAATAAAAATGAAATTTTTTTTTATTTGATTATTTTTTATTACTTTAAAACCACATTCAACAAGATCATGTCGTTTTAATGCTGCATGTGTACATGTCATAGCAATAATTTTTGCTTCACGTACTAATAAATATTTAGCACGATCAGAACCATTACGCATTAATTCAAATGAACGAAATTCTTCTAATTGTGTAAATATTTGTTGTATATAACGATAACAACCTTGTGCTATTTCTAAATTATTTTCAAATGTTTGTTTATTATCAAATAAATTATGATTTAAATTTGAAAAAAATTCTTTAAATGGAAATAAATTTATTAATATATCTAAATTATTATTTGATTGATTTATTTTACTTAAATATTCTTCCCAACGTGATAATATATTATACATATAAAAATGTGCAGCTGTTTCACATGTATATGATAAATCACCTTGTACATGTAAACTTTTTTGTAAATATTCAACTTGTTCAAGTAATTCTAAACGTTTTTTTAATATATAATTAACACGTCCATAACGACTAAAATCTTTATCGGTTTCAAGTTCTTCTTCACCATGACCAAGACGAAGTAAATGTCTTTCATCAACATCAAGTGCCATTATTTTTTCAAATAATTGATTTAATGCTTGATTTGAATGTGTAACAATTAATGTACGTTGATCAGGATAATTATGATATATATTTGATATTATTTGTACAGCAACATCAGTTTTACCTGTACCTGGTGGACCAACAATAAGTGTTAGACCTGGTTGCATACCAGCTTTAATACCTTCAATTTGTGTTGGTGTAAAACGAACTATATTTTGACGAGGTTTATTAAATGGATATGGACCACGATTTGGAATTTTATAAGGTTCTAAGATAATTAATTTTTCACCGGCATGTTCACCTTTACTACGTAAATCACAAAAAGTTAATCTAAATAGAAAAAAAAAACAGAGAAATTTTTAATAGATATTTTTTTTTTTGCATTTAAAAATAAAATAAAGCAAATCTCAAATGAATACTAATCTTCACTAATTAGTGATTTACGGTATGTTTAGTAAATCACTGTTTCTTTGGACTTATGAATTTCGATTAGGGGGGATGGGGAGGGCTCCCCCCCCCTCCCCAAGAATTGTCTGTAAGCCCAAGGCGGGAAGGGGGGTACGATACGACCTAGTGAAAATTGATGTCGTTTCTCCCCCCACTCCTAAAAACAATCGACAACCCTGGTGGTGCGACCGGATCACTAGGCCGTTGGTGGCTGAGTATTTCTCCAAAAAATCAGTAACGTTGCAGTCAACCGACTTACACCTCTATTTATGATTCGCATCTTCTATTTCTCTGAGGTATATGAAATCCGTATACACTTTGTAGTTTTATGTATTATCTTCATTTTGTGCATCAAGTATGACACTGATTTACATAGAAAAAAAAGACACGCTCGTTTACTTTATCTCTGTATATGATGACGAAAAAAAAAACGATAGATTTCTTTTTTTATTAGCTTTAAAATTTGTATTAATTTGAGATTTACTATTTGTTAATTTTAGAAATAAATAATAGAAAATACTTGAATGGTGGTACATGTTTTGATCGATCATCTTCAGTTGCACGAATTTTATAATCAGGAAAACTAGCTCTTAGATGTTTAACATCAATAAATGTATCATTCCAATCTAATGTAGGAATTTTATTTTTCATACTAAAAAAACAAAAAAAAAACATTATGAAACGTAAGAATTATTATTATTGTTTTTCATTACTTTGTATAATGAGCTGATGCTGGATCACCATAACCTAATATTAAATCTTGTAACCAATCAGGTACAACAGCATTTGTATTCATTAAATCACGTATAGTTTCTAAAACAGCTTTAAAATTATTTTCTTTTGGTTTTCTTCTCATTAATATATTAAATGTATCATAAACATCTTCTGATCCATTTAATGTTGCTTGAATATCAGCTTGATATTGATTTGGATCAAGCCATACACGCCATGTACGTGTATCACCCGAAAATACTGGTTTTTCATCAACACCTTAAACAAAACAAAAACAATAATTAAATTAGATTTAAAAAAAAACAAGGAAAATATTCATTTTACCTTCTTCAATAACTCGTCCATCTATATTTAACATTCCTTCAATTTCACAACCTCGTACATATGTAAGACCAACTTGTGGTATAAATGGTTGTCGATAATCATATGTTGTTCCAACTTTTGTTAATGGTTTACATGTAATTAAAAAACAAATATCATGTCGACGTAAATTTTCCCATTCTTGTTTTATATCAGCACGTGTATTAAGTACAAGTGTAACATCAGCTCGAACACGACTTGGATGTAATTCACCTATATTTGCTTTACCAACTTCAACAATAGTAAAATTTGTTATTGATTGTGCCATACGTGACCAACCACCAAATATACATTGTTGTTGTGGTTGATCTGTTTTATCATTTATTATTGTTGCATCATTTTGCCATGGTTTCATACGACTAACTGAATCTTCAATATCTTGACGTATTTCATATGTTGATTCAAGACGAAATAAATGAAAATTACGTAAAAGATAATCATGTAATGTAAGAAATTGTAAATTTAATTTTGGTAATGCTAAACATGTTTCACCATTATAAAATTCTGTTGGAACAATATCTTCATCCCATATTGTTTCTTCCGTTGGATATAATGGTAATGTATTAATTGACTACAAAAAAAAAAAGAATATTAATAGATTAGAATATCTATTTTAGTAAAAGAAAAAAAAAGTTTCATGCCTTCAATAGTATGTTTTTCATTTTTTATCTGAAATTTTCAGAAGTCAAAATTTCAATATTTTTATGTGATGCAAAGATGTCCATAGCGGCGGATTTTTTCAAAGGCCATCGCGGCGCAGGAGAGATTTTTATAATGCCGTCGCAACAGCGACAGCTTTTTTAGGACAAAATTTCAAAAACTCATAAATTTACACAGAATCTCAGCGTTCATGTATGCTATACTGTAAGACTTAACGAATCTGATCGATTAGCAGTAGCAGTTCTAGTTGAGATCAGTCACAATCTTGAAAATCAAAGCATTTTTTTTTGAATACCATCGTGGCGGCAGCGGTAGCTTTTTTCTACACTTTGTCGCGGCCCGACAGCTTTCTTTGGCTTTGACCGCGGCGGATTTGCAGCCGCAATAGACATCTCTGATGTGATAACTCCTCATACAAAACCGTTAGTCTTCTCGGAAAAAGGAGTTCTTGTTTTTTTTTCTCGTACCATATTTGGTATCAGAAAATTCGATAATGTTAGAATTTTCAGCATAAATTGAAAGCAAAATGATGAATTAAACTTACTTCTAAATGACTTTGAACTCTTTCATGTTCTGATATAAGTACTTCAATTAAAAGTTCTCTATTATTAATTTGAATTGGTGGTTGAAGTGATGATGCAATAGATTTTAATTGTTCATCAGTTAATTTATCAAATTCATCATTTAATATATCACGTTTATCAATTGATTGAATATTTTGTAATGGAAATGTTGGCATTTCTTCACGAAAATGTTTAAATATAGCTGTTTGTAATTGTAAAACTTTTTCATAATGTTTTTCTATCATTTCATTTTGTGTTAATGTTTCACCAGTTGTATCATTAATTTCAAAATTTGAATAAAATTTAAAATTAGTTAACATTTTATGAAATAAATTTGCTGTTTTACTTGTTGCTTGTTGTTGTTGTTCTTCTTCTTCATCATTTTCTGTTTGAATTTTTTTTTTTATAAATGTTTGTGTAATATCAATATCCATATTTTCATTTGTTTTTGTTAATGATTTAATAAATGATGATAAAAAACAACGTATAACAAAATTAATATTATCAAGAACAACATTAAAAAAACGACGTGTTGGTAATTGTACAATTATATCAGTAAATAATTCAAGAAAACGTTCAGCATAAATAACTGTTTCATATGAATATTGATCAGTATTATTTATTGATTGTATATTTTCAATAAGATGAAGAAATTTTTCAGCTAATTTTCGAAGAAATGTTCGTTCAAATAATGTTGTTTGAAGTTCTTCATTTTCTAATTTTTCATCTTTTTTACATATTAATTTCCAAAGTTTACGAAATTTTGGTGTTTTTTGAAATTCATATTCTCGTCTTTCCTATTTATTTTTTTTTTCAATAATTAAAAAAAAAAGAAAATATTACATAATGTGTCAAACTTTTTTGTTTTCTTTTCTTGCATTCTAACTTACAGATGTTAAATTAGTCCATATTGTTAAACCAACTATTTTTTGTATTTGAGATCGAATAACATCTAATTCCTAAACAAAAATTTTTTTATTAGATTTCATAAACAATATATTTAAGTTAGTATAAAAATAAAAGCTGCGATCTAAAAAATATAATCAAGAAAGAAGAAAACATTGAAAATTTCAATTTATCGATTATTGTAAGAAGAATTGGGTTATAGGACTGTGCAACATTGGCAAATAACGGATACGAATATTTGAAATTCGCCGTTGTATTTAAGGCACTTCTCTCTCCAAAAAGTCACTTTTCGCTGGAATCATCTAAATTTATGGAGAAATAGTCCGTCACCTGCTCTTTCATATGAAAAAATTTTGGAAGATCTTTGTCATGTCCTATTCGAAAAACAAGCTTTTTTTTACAAAAAAACTGAAAAGCATTTTTCATCTTTCTCAAAACATAGGTTCAACAACGTAGCGCCAGCAGAATTCTATCATAGTAAAAGATAAAGTCACATATTTTTTTTTTAATTTGAAACCTTGTGTCTAGGTTTAGTCCTCCTCGTGGTCCTTTTTATTTTCATATAAGAAAATACTTCTATAAAAACAGAGTCATTCTTTTAGGATTTTTTTTTTGAGTCATTAAACTTGTCATCGCTTAAAAACTAAGAATGTAAAAAAAAAAGGGCCACGAGAGGGGCTAGCGCTAGAGACAAGCTTTCAAACAAAAATAAATATTTGACTTTATCTCTTACTATAATAGAGTTCTGCTGGAGCTACGGCAGAGCTATTTTTGACCCTTGTTTGGCGAATATCTCTGTCAAACGTCATGATATAGGGCTGAAAATTTTACCATAGCCATAGCTCACTACTCTCAACGTATTCTGAAAGTTTCATATAATTTGGATGTTCGTGTGCTGAGGGGAAGGGACCTTAAGCGACGTTTCTGATATATATTTCATTTCTCTATCATTAATATTTTATAATAAATTAATCAATGCAGTTTTAAATTCTTCTAAATCAACAGTATTTTTCATATACTTACAAGACTGTTAAAACAATGATCAAGAAACATAATTAAAATAGTTTGTTCTTTTATGGATAATTCATCACCTTCCAAACATAAATGCATAACACGAGAAAGAAATTTACCAAAATGTTCTGGATGTGCAGTTATTGCCTAAATAAATTAAACAAATATATATGAAATAGAATAATCTCTATTATAAAAAATACATACATCCCATGGTTGTACACGTTCACGAAATTTTTCATTAACCATAACACATACAGACATAACATGATAAGGTGAACACTAAAGAATTCTTTTAAATATTTATTTTCAACAAAAAAAAAACAAAATCAAACTTTACTTGATCTGGATTTAAATTTGGCCATAGAAAATTTTCTAAATATTGGCTAAATTCTAATAGAATAATTCGACGAAGATTAAAACTAACAAAAATATAAATAAATAATCAGAATCAATAAAAACAAAAAAAAAACACAATAATTTCTTATTCTTACTTAGTACCCAATAATTCTTTTATATAAATTTCATCAACAACTAATCGATCATATGCACGTCTTTGTAATGCATATGATGCCCAATATTGTTCCGAAAGCTTGAAAAAAAAACAGAATTAAACAAATAATCATTTTCATTATTTTGTTTTTACATACAAGTGTAATTCGATCTTTACTAATTTGTTCAACAGTTGGTGCTGTATTCTGACCTCGTGGCATGATCTAGAAACAAAAATCTACATACACACATAATCAAGAAACAAAAAAACCAAACATCTTCCTTCTTTTTTTTTTTATTGAGATAAATAAATAAGGTTTTAGTTAAACGAGCTAAGAATATAACAATGAGAATAAGAATGCTCGCTATTTCAGAACAAAAAAAAAAAAAAAAAGAAACTCTGTGTGACTGCTTACACAATAGACATGATAAAAATGAATAACGGAAATGAAAACAAGCAAACACACACACACACGCGCGCTCGCACATATATTATTATATCTATATGTATGTATCAATTGGAAATCCAATGATGAAGAAAAAAAAAAAAAAAACCAAACAAACAAACAACGAATCTTTCTTTATTTTTTTTTTTTTGTTTTCTATTGAAGAATATTTCGAATTTCACGATGTAAATGATAAAGAAAATCAACATATGATGCACCACCTGTGAAACCTTTATCTTCGATAAGATAATTTTTAAAAAATGGTTCAATTGAATCACGTTGTTGAATAATAAAAAGCTTAAAAGAAAAATAATAATTAATTCATTTCAAAAAAATAACAATAAAATCTTCTTTTTTTTTTGTCTATCTTACTTTCATAAAAGTATCTCGTTCATTACGAATTAAATTTAATAATGTTCGAACTGTTTTTGATATTGGATTATCAAGATCAACAATACGACACTAAGATAACAAAAAAAAATAATATTTAAATCAAAGAAATTATTTAATATATGTACTTTTTCTGGTTGAATATGTGATGTTTGAATACCAAATAATGATTGTACAAATGTTGGATTAATTTGACTACCAAGCCAAATATACATTACAATACCATTTTCTACAAAAGTATCGATTATATAGAAATTCATTTTTAATTCAAAATTAGGAGTAGAAGTATTTTACGAACACTTCAGATACATATATATATTTATATACGTTGAATTAGATCCTAATGGATCTACATCGGAAAATTTTCAACTCAATAAACTCTGATCGTCCGAGGAGTGTATAGAAAAGGAGAACAATAAAAAATATCTTCGAGATGAGTCTTTGCAACCGAGTTAGGATAGTTTTACTGAATTCTATGGATAAATATAAAAAAATCAAGTAATGGTATTTCAAACTAAAATTTTGTCTATAGATAGTTTTAATAACCCCTTAGAATATCTTGGACGTTTGAACGGAAAGAAATGTTTTTCTTTGTCGAGATATTAACTCTTTTTCTAGTGTTACCGAGCTCCTATTGTGCGTTCAATATGCGCTCAAACGACGGATGTTAATTATTATTATAAAAATTCGATATAAAACTACAATACTGTTGTTTGCTCAGTGTTTTATCTAGGTGTCGTTTCCGGAGTGGGCGGCGTCCACTCGGCCCACCCAGTAGAACGAATGGCTGCTGTATATTTTCGAGTGAGCGAATCAAAGTTTCGGGTCGGCGGCGCCCACCCAGTAGATAAATCACTGTGCTTGCTACAGTAAATGGACTTATCGTTCATGGTTTCTTTCTGTCAATATAAGGTTAGAAAGAATGACAGAATCAGCTATTCGCATTGTTATCGAAGAGTACTCTGCATGGAATAAAATCTAGTCTTACAACGATCGATATCAAATACTAAACATATTCTACTATAAGTCATTATGAATAGTTCGATCTTGAAAGAACATGTTAATAGCAAAACTCAACATATAATATATACTGATTACATATTATTAAAGACTGTATTATGTAACGAACATTAATCATGACTATGACAATATTTGTTTATTTCTTATCTATAAAATATTCATACCAAGAACATAAGCTCCTGTTTCCGAAAATCGATCATATGAACAACGAATCATTGGTGGTGGTAAATGATCTTCTTCCAAATTATGCTAAATATAAACAAAAAAAAAATAAATTCTATCTAAAAATAGTTTTGTATTATACAAACCAATGCATAAACTCTTGGATATAGATATGCAAATGTTCCTTTAATACCCATAGACATTAATCGATGCATTAATAAATTTCGATCATCAGTTGTGACTGTTTGAGCTAAAATTTCCAAATAAATAAAATATCATATTTCTACAAACAAAAAAACATACTTCCAGTTAAAGCATCACATTTAATTAATGAAGTAACATAAACTGGTAATAATTTTAATGTTTCAGGTAAAATTAATTGTCCAGCTGTTGTTGATTGTGCACAATTTTTTCTATAACATGCTAACATATTTGCTGCTTGTGTTATTATACTATCACGTATACTCTTCGGAGTTGATACTGTTATTGATCGTATAGCTTAAATTAAAAAAAAAATACGAAAAAAAAAAGGTAGTTTAAATTTTTGAATATATATGTAAGCTTCTTTTATACTAACCAACTTTTGTTATATAATTCATAATTGTATCAAGATCACAAGCTGGATAAAGTGTTGTATATGAAGATGTAACTGTTAAAGCTAATGTTAATATACGTAAACGACGTTGACCTGATATACTTGTATAAAGTAAAGCAGCCTATACATTAAAAAAAAAAATTTTCAAAAAATTAAATAAAATTAAAATTTACTTGAATATAAGTATTGCTTTCAACAGGTAATTTATCATCATGTTTTAATTCAACACATACAGATTTATCCGAATCAATACTACCAAATATCATTTCAGTAGCATTTGTCATATAGAAATTACCAAGAAAATCAATTGGTCGTATGCCTAAATAAGTCAGAAAAACACAAAACTGAGATTTAGTAGTCTCTAGGAAAGCTTTTTTTTATTAATAGTAAGCGAACTAGAGGAATTCCTATGATACATAAGAAAAGTATGAAGAACTTACAATATTTTTTTTAGCATGATTAATTTCTGTATTAGAATTAAAGAACATACCTGCACTTGTTCGTACACGCATTAATGCATCAAAAACTGTTGTACGTTGAAAATTTCTTTTTAATTCATCTAATAATCTTTCACCATCATTTTCAATCTATAATAAATATTTTATCAATTAATAAAAAAAAAAATAAACATTTTTACTGAAAAATAATTAAATTTATAAATTTGTCCACCAGATACACGACAAACTTCACCAATTGTTGCTAAATCAAGATAATTATTTGGAAAAACAAATAAATCAACAGCACAACCATGTTGTGCACATTCTTCACCAAGTTTTGTATAAATATTATTAACTGGTGCAAGAAGTGTCTAAATTATTTATAAACTTTTTTTATTAGAAATAAATAGAAATAAATTAATTAACAAACTTTTTCTTTATCAGTTCCAAGTAATTTTTTATCATCTCGATTTGTTAATTTTCCCGGTGCAACAGATATTGGTAATGTTGTTGAAAAAATATAAATTTTACCTGCACAATTTGCTTCCTATATTAGATTTTATATAGAAAGAATGAAAAACAAAAAAAAAAATGATCTACTTTTAATGCTTGAATACCGGATTGAATAACCGGTGCTAAAATTGTTTCTGTTTCTTGTGAATTAGCAAAATTTTGTGGAATTTGATCAAGTAAACTTTAAAAAATAAAGAATTAATATTACTTAACGAGAAGAAATAATAAAAGTATACGAAGCATTCGATAACAAATTCATAGAATTTCACTCTTAAATTTTATTATTTCTAATGTTTTTCAATCATTTTGTTTTGACTACTTTCAATCATGATTCATATTTTTGTGTACTCAAAAAGTGAGTACACTATAGAATCGGTCAGTGTGTCCGACCGGTCGTTTACACGATAACTTTCGAAAGGAGAGTCAGATCGTGATGAAATTTTCTACACAGTTCAGTCTCAGTCGAGTTCGAAGATGAGAAGGATCCGTTAAGAAATGGCTGAGTTATCGAAAAAATTGTCATTATTGACCAGACCATCCCTGAGGGGGGGTACAGGGATTTTTTTCAAAAAGAAAATTTTTTCTCAGAATTATTCACAACATATATAAATCGACTCAGTTTTTAACGCTGATTCCGAATGTGATATTAGTTTTGAACCAAATCGTAGTTTTCTAACAAAACATCGCCTGAAAAAGGTCTCAAAATGCACAAAAACTGCGTCCAGAAAGCAAATTGCCTAGATATGTCTCAGATGATAAAAAACAAAGTGAATATACCTGTTCACTTTTTGAAGTATACATAACACTCGGATTTAAATCCGAGGTTTTCGCATTTTATTTTTTTTGAAATCGAATTGATTCTATTACTGTTATTTACATAAGGATATGATTAGTGATAAAAAGTTGATACTAACAAAC
Organism: Rotaria sp. Silwood1; assembly: GCA_905250075.1. NCBI lineage: Eukaryota > Metazoa > Rotifera > Eurotatoria > Philodinida > Philodinidae > Rotaria > Rotaria sp. Silwood1. Next base: position 41,559 of record CAJNOP010000240.1, read on the forward strand.
TTTTTATCGAGTACTTCATATACTCATTGATTTTAGAATTTGTTTTATTTAAATTTTTAATTACCTATTTATAACTCCACGTGATTCTTCTGGTGTACTAAGAAAACCATCAAGTAATGGTACAAATATATCTTCAAGATCCGAAACTATCATCATTTGTGGTTGTCCAAGTGTATTCTAATAAAACACAAAAAAAAAAAAATCATAGTTTTGATTTTAATAAAATAAAAAAAAAAACAGAAGAACAAAAACTTATCTCATCTAACGAAAGAACATTTTTACATGCAAAAGAATTATAATAAACAGCTATTAGGAATACAAAGCATTAAACAATATTAATAGATAAAGACATGCAATTTGTTTTCTATGACAAAACAACAAAAACAAAACAGATTCTACTTGCCCCCTAGATGAAAAAGATATTTGTCAAAGAAGTTTTTAATAAATCCGAAACAAAAACAAAAAAAAAAAATTTTGATTATCTTACTTTAATATTATAGAAATGTATTTGTTTATCAAATGTTGCAAAACCAACACGAATATTCGATGTTTCAGCAGTTTTATCTCTGTAAGAACCAAAAAAAAAAAACACATATTTTCGAAAATAAAAATATTAAAGCAAAACAAACTTTGGTAAATAATTCAAAAGTTCAGTTTTTAATATATGACATATATATTCAACAAGACCACTACGAACACTACTATACGATACATCAATCATAAATATAAATGCTGGTGGTTCAGGCCATTTTTCATCCTAGAAAAAAAAAAAATTCATTAAATCTTCATTTCAAATTTTTGTTCTGAGTATGCTTAGATTTTTCTGAGAGAAAAAAACACAATTTATATTTATAACCAAATGAGAATTTTCAAACGATACAAATCTTTCTTTAACATCTCTAGAAACTATTCCGATATGGTTATTCATTAATTACTTTTTTAATTAATAATCATGTGAAAGAACCTGTATGTCTACACTAAAAGAACGTATGCAGACAAATAATCTTTGAAAAGAATCAAGATGAGTGAGTGCTGTTTCGTTTGAAATGATCTATATTTATATTTCAAACAAAACTGTATTGTAACAAATATTCTTTCTTAATAATGAAAATGCAAACTAGATTGAAATGATTTACAAAATGAAGTTTAAATAGAATATTTGTATTAAGCATGAACTGAATTCAAATGTTCGAATTTAGTTTTGATCGTGTTCATTTCCAGTTAACTGAAAAAAAAAGGAAGATAAAATTGAGAATTTCTGATTTGAATATAATAGAATAAATGATTTCAAAATCAAAGGTCTGTATAGATACTTTGAAAAAGTGAATAATGTTTAGAAATCTTCAAATTCGAACTTAAATATTTCTATGATGTACTTGAAGAAGCTCTTGGACAATTACTCAATACTGTTTCTCAACTCGAAAAATGTTTTGCGATTGAATCATTACACTCTCGTCATTGTCGATTCGAACCTTTTTCAACAATGCGATACTGTCCATTATAAACATTCAGAAAGATCTGAAGAATGGATTATTGACATAGATAAAATATTAAAAAAAATCAATGTTTAAAATTTTGTTCGAAAAATGATCCCATATGTAATAAAGAAATATCGTTTGATAAATTTTTTATTATGATTAACATACTTTACAATATTGTTTTGTTGCTAAAATTTCATATGAACCAAGACAAAGTTCTGGTCGTTGATACCAATCCATACGACGACCACTATGATCAAGATGAGTAAAATATTCAGTAGGTACTATAGTATATATATTATGAAAAAAAAAAAAGAATTATTTTTTGAGGAAAAAAAAAAGGAAAATATCGTTTATCTAACCATCAGTTGCAGCTTCACAAAAACAACAAATAAAACGTTTACCACCATCAATAAATTGCATAAATGAACACATATAAGCTTTACAACGATGACATCGTATTGGACCTATTTCACCAAAATTAGTAACTGGTGGTTCAAGCTAAAAGAAAATTTATTAATGAAAATTAATTGATAAAATTAAAATTACTTCATCCGATCGTAGATTAGCTAATGGACTAATAGCAAGTGCAACTGGTATATGAGATTGTTTAGTCATATCAGTTGCATTTGGTATAGCATATGTTGTTGAACGAATAAAACGTGGATTACAACTACCTTGATCTTGACAAATAAAATCTGTTGCTGCTAATGGTGGTAATAAACCAGGTGCATTAGTTATAAATGGTTCTTGATTTTTTTCTTGACTTTGTTCGAGAACTTGAACCTAGAAAAAAATTTTTTTTTTAGAATTAAAAATATTCTAATATAAATTAGATCAAGATAAACTTATACGTACTACATTAGGTACCATATCAGGATCAATACGTTGAGATTGATATGGCTGTTGTATGGGTCCAGTTGATGGTGGTTGACCAGGATATGTATTTGGTCCATTCAATTGACTACCTGGCATAGTTGGTGGACCAGATAGATGTGGTTGATTAGGATAATGTGGTGGCAATTGTTGTTGAGGATAATTAGTTGATGATAGTGGTGGTTGACTGCCTGGAGGAAATGAAGTTGGAGGAGCATTGTAAGATGGTTGACCACCAGGATATGTACTTGGTCCATTTAATTGACTACCTGGCATTGTCGGTGGAGCAGATAAATTTGGTTGATTAGAATAATGAGGTGGCAATTGTTGTTGAGGATAATTAGATGATGGTGGAGGTGGTTGACTACCTGGATGAAATGAAGTTGGTGGAGCATTATGAAGAGGTTGACCACCAGGATGAACATTTGGCCCATTCGATTGGTTACTTGGCATTATTGGTGGACCTGATAAATTCGATTGATTAGGATGATGAGGTGGCGGTAGTTGTTGAGGATAACCAGCTGATGATGGTGGCGGTTGACTGCTCGGAGGAAATGAAGTTGGAGGAGCATTGTAAGATGGTTGACCACCAGGATATGTACTTGGTCCTTTTGATTGAGTACCTGGCATTGTTGGTGAAGCAGATAAATTTGGTTGATTAGGATAATGAGATGATGGTGGTTGTTGAGGATAACTGTTTTGTGGTTGACTGCCCGGAGAAAATGCAGGTGGAGGAGCATTGTGAGGAGGTTGACCGCCTGGATATGAATTTGGTTCATTTGATTGACTACCTGGCATTGATGGTGGACCAGATAAATTCGATTGACTAGGATGATGAGGTGGTAATGTTGGTTGAGGATAGCTACTTGGTGGTAGTGATGGTTGACTGTTTGGAGGAAATGTAGGTGGAGGACCAGTGTAAGGAGGACGAGAACCAGGATATTGTGCTACGCCGCCCATGCCTGATGGTGGTTGATTAGCAAATGGAGCTTGTTGTTGTGAAATTTGAGGCGTCGGAAATGTTGGAGGTGGGCCGAATTGATTAGATGTAAGAGGTGCGGCACGCATTTGATTAGATGTTGTTGGTGGTCCTTGATTGGGATAAGTTTGCTGCATCATTGGTTAATCTTTAAAAAATGTATAGTTGTGTGTGTGTGTATATATGTCAAGATATGTGTGTATCAGTTTATTTCAAATAATAACAAGAATAAATAAAAAAGCCAGAAAGTGACATGAAATAACAAGATGAAACAATACAGAGAATAATTGTAGTGTATGCGTGGACGTTTTTCTATTGGTTGCTGATCACCATTCTGTCATACATAGGTCGTCACTGATAATGAATTATTTGAAATATTTTAAAATAAAAATTAATAAATAATATGAAAAATAGGCTTTTCATAGAAAAGTTACAAAGCAAAGAAAATTACTTTGAAATCTTCAGTTCTTTTTATATTGACATTCTCGACTCTTAACGACATCTCTGACATGGCAAGCAATTTTTCGACAACTATGAAATTAATATTAGATTCTCTAATGAATGAGTTGAAGACGGAGTCGAAAAAAAAGTAGAATAGTTACTACTCTAGTATTTAATTTTATATTTGTAACAGACCAGTCGAGAAGATCAAGATGATTGAGAGATTCAGATAAAAATTATTAATGTGATACGAAGCACGACATTTACGTATATTTTGCTGTAAAATGTCTCGAGATGATACAAACGTTTTTGAATATTCAATATGAATTTTCATTTGTCTTCAGTAAATTTCACAAAATGGTGATTGTGACGGTATGGCCTCCATCTTCTCCCTGAGATAATTAAAATTGCTGAACTAGTCTCGAGAACAGAGAGTTAAAACATACTCAGATAGATGTTCTTGTACTGCTCTATTCACGCATCGAATAAACTAATAGATTTTTAGATGCTAGAAATAGCAGGAATAAAAGAAAACTTATTGCAATTACAGCAACAGAGTAGATATCTATCTCACTATAACAAAAATATATAATTTACATGATATTATGTGTTTTGATTTCAAACATAAGAGTTTCCTACAGAAAAAAAATTCTTCACAAATCTTCACTGTTAAAATAACTATTACGTTCTTCAATCTATGAATGGTATATACATAGAAGACGTGTAGAACAATTTTTCAACATAGAATTTCTATTCAAATAGAATAAACGATATATTAAACAGTAAAATTAGGTATATGATACTATTTACAAATGAATAATTGGAAACTTTTGAAAGAATGAAAAACGATACTCAAATATGTAATCTAATGAAGCCCAGAAGTTTTTAGATCATCTGTAGTCTGTCTAAAAAAAGGTGGCCATGACCATTTTTACCATAATTCAAGAACGAAAAGAGCTAGAGAGCTGCGGTTTTCATTAATTGAAAGAAGAGACATTGAGACGTAATTGTATACTATAAAATCATTTTAAAATCAACGATTTTTATAAAACATCCAAAACAATGCACAATATTCTCTGTCATTGAGATGAAGTTTTTGAGGCAAAGAAAATTTTGCTTAAAAATTAAGTAAAATCCATATTTTTCGAGGAAGCAAATAGAGAATTATATTTGCTTAACATAAGAATGTGTGAATAAATATGTAGAAAATATCGACCTTATCAGATCCTAGAACTTGACAGCATCGAAAATGCCATGATTATTTAATCATAATATATTGTTTCATTCGATTTTAAGCCTTTATCTTCCTTTTTTTTTTTAATACAAGTACAAAGGGGAAAAAAAAAATTAGGAAATCGGTTAAATCATATCATGAGAATCAAAAAACTAATCAACAGAAGGAAATAGAGAACAAAACAAAAAAACTTTCACGCGCACACTTGCACTGAAACACATATATGTATATATATAAAAGACAATAAACTGCATATAATAACAAACGAATCCAAAAAACAAAAAAAATCACAAGTTTATCATCTTTTTTTTTTTGTTTTCTTTGCTAAAACTTGTCTTTTTCATGAAATACTGTCGTAAGTTCTTAAAATAGAATACCAACTGACATATTCATATAAAGAGATTTGTATGAAGAAAAATCGACGGAAAACAAAACAAACTTTGTATATATAAATATATATATATACGTATAAATCTATACAAAAAAAAGAAAAACACATTCGAGAAAGATTTAACATTCAGTACCATGAACAATTGGTGATGTTAATGTTTGATATCTTGTTTGTTGTTGAATAGAAGATGGTGTAATATAATGTTTTTGTAAACTATTTTGTCTTGATTTAACAAGACCTGAACGTATAGTATCACCATTAGGTAAACAAACAACATCTGATTGACCCATACCAGAATCTGTTGATGAAACAGGACGTTCTTCATATAAAAATGATGAATTATCAGAATTAGGATTATTTAAACGTGTACGAGAATTTGAACGTGAACGTGGTTTAGGTAATGGTAATGGACTTTTATCGAGATTTTCAATTGGTAAACGAAGTGAACTTAATGTTGAATAACGTGGTTTAGGTGGAGGTGGTACATATCGTTTTGATGATGATGATGTTGGAACAAGAAATGAACCACTTTCTGATAAAACATCAGTTGTTGTTGAATAAACAGGTGATTCATTACCTTCTTCTTCATCATTTTTTATTGTTGGTACAACCATAGTTGTTGGTGATAATGGTCCATATTTATTATCAATTATAGGATGATCATAAAATTTATTATTAACTGTACGTGTTCGTATTGGTATTGAATTAACACTACTTGTGCTAGAATCTCGATCAGTATATTGTTGAAGTTTTTGTTGATGATAAGCAGATGTTGGATGAGAATATTTATCATTTATTAATTGTGCTGGAGTATCATAAACAGTTCCATTCTATAATAACAAAAATAATTAAGATTTATTATATAATTCTGTCGAATCAAATAAACATTCTTCATTTAATATGTCAACTATATCACATTGTAGAATTATTTATGATACATCGAATAACATATGGATTCACTATTTTAATTAGAGTACATATCAAATCAATAAATATAATTATAGATATTTATGTTATTTGATGTGTTAAAAGTTGTTCTACAAACTTTTTGAAATGAAAAAACATTTATCTTATTCGATAAGATTCTTTATATGAATTTTATTTAACATATCGAACAAACCTGATGAAGACGTTTATCATTTCCATTAGCAACTAAATGTGCAATTGTATCGTCTAAAATAATATTACAAAAAATTTCAAATTAATTATATCAATAATATTATCATAGATTTGATTAATAAATATTAGCATAAGGGATCACTATTATTTTCTACATAGTATCTTACCAGTTGATGGTTTCAATGCTTCACTCTCGGTCGATGAGTGAGGATATTCTATAAGAATATATATATAAATAGATGATTATTTTTTCTTTATCATGAAGAAAAAAACAAAATATTGTCTATTGAAGAATGTAGAATAAAAAAAAATAACCCATAGACTATACATGCATAAATCATGCGAAATATTTCTATTTCATTGTTTAGCTACAAAATTTTTGTTTTTTTTTAATTTTTATTTGCAAGTCGAAATAATAAACATACACCGACAATATAATAGAATACGATTGAATTTGCTTTCTAATGATAAAATAAATTTTTATCATCGTCGGTGAATATATATTTAATATATCAATAGATGAAAATAATTATTTTAATTTTATATTGACAAGAAAGAATTTAAAAAAAAAACTAACTTACTAGTTGCATGATTATAATCATCTTTATGTACAAGTTTGGTTTGATCACGATTACATGCTCCACAAAGACAACAAAGAAAAAATAAGAAAATTGTACCACCAAATATACTTGCAATAATAATCATAACTCTTCTATTAATAAATGGTGTTTCTCTTTGTACTAAAAAAAAACGAAAAAAATTTTCTTCTATAGTTTTTTTTTTTTTTGTTTTTAATTATTTACATATTGGTTCATTTAATCGAATAATATAACCATGAGTATTAGATGGTAATGATCCATAACGATTAAAAGCCGAAACACGAAATTCAACTGGTTCATGAAAATTTTCTAATGCAAATATACAAGATTTAGTTCGAGCTATTTCTTCAAACATTTTTTTATTTGGTTTATCATTATATTTAAATAATGTACAAGCATAACCATCATTATCACCTTGTGCATAACTTTTTATACAACTTATTGTTATAGTTACATTAGAAGTATATGTATCAACATTACAATGTGTTATTGCATCGGGTACACCTACAAGAGAATAATATATGAATCGATTTTTTTTTTAGAAAAAGTTTACAATTAATAAATATAACAAAAAAAAAGAAGTAAACCCCCGGACACATTAGAAGACCCCCACCCTGTCGTAGAGATGACCCTCCCTTGAATCAACGAAGCGAAGGATAGATGAGAAGACCCACCCATCTCCTCTGACGATCCCCTTAGAAGCAGGTTCAAGAGAGAGTCATCTCGACTATAGGGGTGGGGGTCTTCTAATGTGTCGGGGTGGGAGGGGGGGGGGGGGGATTTAATATTTGTACAATTGAAAATTTTCAGTTACAAAAAGAAATGACAAGTTTTTCAAAAAAATATCTCGTATTCATTTTATCGTACTATACGTCTTTTTTTTGCTATTAGTAAGAGACAAAAGATAATTACTATTTGACAATATAATTAATGACTATCGTCTGTTCCGAGAAGAAAACAAAGAAGGTCATAGTTACTATCGATGACATTCCATTGCCAAAAATAGAAAGTTCAATTATTACTATATAGAGAAACTTAAGATATATAGGTTAATTACGAAAATCATTGAAGCTTGAAGTCAATAGATAAAATGATAAGAGAATATGAAAGATTTTATGAATTTGATAATATTATTATCAATACATCTAAAATATTTCGAATTTTCTATTAGAAAAAAAAAAAAATTTTTTCGATTAATTCCAGAACATAGTTCAATACTAAAAATGATCGATTTAGCTTATGGCTATGAATCAATTAACACTAGAATTCATAGGTACCCTTATCGATAATAACGGAAGCAGATGATAGTCATTCGATTGTATACTTATATATAAAAATAGACATTTTCTTTTTTTCTTGAAGCAGAAAAAAAAAAAAAAGAATACGTATTGATTACAGATTACGAAATCAACCGTTTAAAAATCTGATTAATATTTATATTATGGCATATAGATATATATAATAGAAACGTGCCACATCAAAGATTTTTATTGAACAGTTGTTCTGTTATTTCTTCTTGTCATATGAAGGTCAATATTATTTCTTTTTATTTTACCTCCATGAAGAAGTTCATAAGTACATGTATCAAAACCAATACTATTATTTGCTGTTACATTAAATGGACGAAAATGTTCAATTGATGTTGGTGTTATATCAAATGTATAATAAAAATCATGTTGATCACCATATGTTCGATGTATAATTGATGATGATAAACCATTAATTGAATACCGTATATATATCGGATTAGCACGTATAACAGTACAGTTAACTGTACGTGTTTGATTTATTCCACAATAGATTTTTTTTGATTTTTCAGCAACACTCGGACGGACTAGATAACAAATAGGATATATATATATATATATACAATAATAATGGATAAAAGTCTCTGCTTCAGTCGTTCTCGATCACTATATATGCTGAACGTATTTGTGCACCAGCACTTTACTAAGAATGTTGGTCATTAGCATTGCGGAGTTGTTCTTACTTCATTACACAGAGAATTTTGATGGATAGCACCTTTTTTTTTTTTGTTTTCAGCCTACTCTTCAGTATGTAATGCTATGTCTCAGTTATTCGACATTATTGATTTTATCAATTCTTTTAAAGATTATTGTGAAGAAGATATTAATGTTAAGATTTCAGAAATCTTAATATTCGAACAACTAAACTTATCTTTTAGATGATAAAAGGATTACAGCCAGAAGTTCAATTGTATATAAAAAAAAATATCAAAAATTAATTATCAATTTAATAAGAAATAACACCAAATTTTATATGCAGTCTTTTCTTAGGTTATACTGCTTAGAGCAAAAAAAAGTGTCGTTCATTATAACTCTTTTTTTAATTAAGCAATACCGGTGCCGTAAGGCCAATGACCTATATTCTTGATGAATTGCATGTATATACATATTTTCAAACCTTCAGTCCATACAGTGACCGAGATCGATTGGAAACGGAAACTTTTGTTCACTACTATATATATATATACATTAATTAACAATAGAATTTTATTTATTTAAATCTAATGAATAAATAATGATTTGTTTATAATGTCTCGATTTTCTTTTTTTTTAATTAAAATCAAACTTTATACATACATTCCATATAAAGTTGTTTTGTTGTTGATAAAATAAGTTTTTTATCAATATGTTTCATATCAACTTGACATGTTATATTACGTCCATTGTCTGATGGTGTTAAACCAATAATACGATAGGCTTCATAAACACTTGATTTAAATTGATCATTGACAATCGGTGGTGGTTGGATACCATTTGCTAATGCCATGATTGTTGGTATTGTACCATTTTTATCTAATGATATATCAAGTGCAGGACGAGGAGAACCATCGGCAGCACAAATAATATCCAATGGTTCACCCTCAATCATAGCTAAACAATTATTATTTTCATTTCCACAAAATTCATTATTATGCATATGAGTTGATGTATGCATATTGGTCAAGTATACGTGTTGAACGGGTACTAGAGACAATAAAAAAAAAAGAAAAGGCTTCATTCTATTTTGTTTCAATTATATATTGTATATGAATAAAAAAAAAAGGAATTTGAAGTGTATTTGTGTGTGTGTGTGATTCCATTAATCATTAATAGACGTTTCTTTTTATTTTTTGTATTTCGATAACCTACAAAAGTAGTTTATCTTATTCAAACTATCTATTATTATAGAGTACAATTGCTCGATTGAGAATAAATCATGTATATAATAAGATATTTTTCTTAGATAATAATAATAATAAAATAAGAGAACAATCTCTCTTTCGAAGAAAAATTTTCTTAATAGTATATGATATATGTTATGGATTAATGATAGAATTTATATGTCAAATAAAAACATTTTCATGCATAAATAAAAATACAATATGATTGCATCATTGATAATAAGATATCTTTTAGCATTATATTCTTTTTTTTTTTTATCTTTGAACTTACCATATACTTGAAGTTTTTGCCATTCAATATCATCTTGTGGACATTTATATTGACCACTATCATTTTCAATAACATTATTTATTCGTAATAAACTTGTACCATATGGATTTGAATAACGTTCATGTCTTGTTGGTTCAATAATTAAATTTTTTTTACCATCAAAACTACGATATTCATAAGCATAAATAAATGTTGTACGATTGTCACATAATTCAACTGTATCACCACGTTTAACATAGATTATTGTTTGTTGACCATAAGTTAATAATAATAATATAGCAAAAAAATAAAAAGAATAGAATAACATCAGATCATTATACATCATTCATCTAACAAATAGAATCAAATTTTTAACTTCTATGAAAAAAAAAAAAAAAAATGTCAATATAGATAGATGGATGGATGGATGTATGTTTGCGCTTAGAAAATGGGGTGGAGAAAATTGAAGAGTATTTGTTCAAAAGAAAAAAAGATTGATTATATGAATAATAGTAAAAAGAAGATGCTTACTCTACTATTATTATCAGTCTATAAATTTTGAAACAGGTAGTAAGTAATAATAATCTATTATTATATATAGTAAAAGCAGGAAAGATAAAATGAAACTAATTATCCAAAGCAAAAAAAAAAAATGTCGACTATCAACCTTGGGAATAGAAAGAATATTAGAGACAGAGAATAAAATCGTTTTCTCTTTTATATGTGCTCTATGATCATCATTCTAATCGGTTTGCATTTTGATCATGTATGCGAGAGAAAAGAAAAACCCGTCGGGTTACATACGACACTTAACGATCCGTTCACGCTCAACTATTAGTAATTGGTGCCGTCGATTACAGACAGCATACGCTTGCCGATTTATATACAATGAATAGTATATTTTTACTGTTCGTTTGTGCTACCCTCGTGTATATATATATATATGTTTGTTTGCAAGAACAGTAGGAGTAATAAGAATAAGACGATGATGATGATGATGACGAACTGTTGACCGTTCATATTGCACAACAGTGAGTGTCAATGACATACATACGGTCGACTTGTAAGAGCAGAAGAGAGAAAGTATAAGTTTGCAAGAATGATGACTGATACGATAACATGATTATGTGCATATATGCGTATGAGGAAAAAGTGCCAAAAATAATAATAGCATCCGTGATTCTAATAGGCTAGAGTGAACATTATTATACACTTAATGCCTCGAGAGAAAAAAAAAAAAGTGAAAACTTTGCAAGCAAAAAAAAAAAAAAAAGAAATTGACGCATTGTCACATACCTATGAATGACAGAAAATACATATTGACCATTAGCATATTAGATTAGTTATTTATTCGTGGTGTATTTTTTTTTTTCTGGTACTCCCAAATTAACAGAAACGTTAGATAAACATATAAGAACAGTATAGATAATGATCTGAGAATATTTTCTCACAATTTGTATATGTAGACGATGACGATCGTAGAGTATTTTCTCAATACCATGATACTACTATTTTTCTCCTTCTTCTTCTTCTTCTTAGTATTAGTATTGTTATAGAAAGCAAACAACTAGACAAGCATACTCATATCAAACACAGATGGGATGAGAATTTCTTTCTCAACGATTTTTTTTTTCTTTGCTCATTTCTATTCTACTTGAAAAAAAAAAAGATGACCAGAATCATTCGTACACCATTAAGACAAGAGAACAAGCAATGAATGAATGGATGGATAGCGTTGATTCTTTTGTCTCACAGTTTTTTTTTATTTGCTGTCGCTGCATCTATGTGCATTTGCTTCCATGTCTTAGTATGGTTGAAATGTACACACGCACATACACATATAAAGAATGACAGACAAAAGAACAAGATGAAAAAATCGTGCACACACGGTTGATAGATGAATTTGGATAATGAAATGAGTCAACCTATTGATGCATATGCCGACTAGTTAAAGCACGTCCATCCATACATAATAAGAAAAACAATAAGAAGAATAAAAGAAAAGGGAAATCATAAAGCATAAAATATAGAGGAAAAAGAATATTGTCATGTAACATGAGAGTGGCAATCAGTTCTCAACTATCTTGACGAGTCAATGTTAGATATGACACCATTATCAATTGTCCATATTCATCTAACAAAATACTCAAGTTTGCCCTTTTTTATTTTTTTTTCAAGAGATATTTAGTCTGGATCAAGAATATATCTCATTTTGCTTTTTATTATTTAAAATTTCAATTTTTTCTCGAATAGATCTAAATTTAATTATTTGCGTTTGTTCATTATTTAATTAATTCTTTGTTATCGAACGGAATTATGTTCATTTAATAAAAATGCTATAAATAAAAAAAAAAAATTCCTTCTATATTCGACTCGAAGCTAAAAACTAATTCAAGTGGTCACTTTGCAAACAACTCGTCCGAATGATGAAGGCAAAAATCTACATATAAACGAACGCAAGTTAATGACATACTGGTGATGATAGTTGACGACATGAAGAAGAAAAAAAAAAGAAGAAGAAACATTCAATTTGATTAGTTGCATGTTACTCACATTGATCGATGAGCACATCTCTCAACGTTTACTCACAGTTAAACATCGGCGTTTTACTGGTAGCATTACATAAGTTTGTGTATGTGCATGTGTGTCGTATATAAAGACAATAAAGGATTGAATTACACACTCAATATACGCAGGAGAGAATAGGCGTACCTGACGCTTCTATAGAATCGATATATCTACAGCATTGTGAAAAGACACAAACAATCAAAAATTGACTTTCACTCTTTTTTTTTTTTTGCTTTTAACACTATTATCGTTCATATCCTCATTTTCATGAAGTTTGCTTATTTCTTTTTTTTTTTCTGATGTCGATAAAAGGTTTCGAATGTCTGCAGAAGAAATAAAAAAAAAAAACGATGAAATAAAACAACTTTACTACCCTTTTTATCAATCATATATGAGCACGTATGTATGTATATATATATGTATTAATGTGCATTTTGCGGAATTCTGAAGCGAATTGCTATAGTCTTTGAATCAACAATATATTACTGAAGAGAACGAATGAAAAGTCAAAAAAAAAATCCAATCATCCATGAATTATTTATTTGTATCAATATATAAAAATCGAATATAATTGGTTAATAAATAAACGAATAAAAATTGATCAATATATTTAAAGGTGAATGCATTAATGATTATAAAACCATTCTTTGGGTTTTTTTTTTTCGTATTTCAGATCTATTTACTTTATTATAAGTTCTACTAGTTATTCACAATTATTCATATATTAATATTATTATTATTTAACGAAGAATATTTCAAATAAAAAAAAGAAAAAAAAAACAAAATCCATATAAAAGAACACAGAACGAGCAAGATATTATTGTGTGTTTTCTATTGTCACGTGCATTTTTACATATATATATATATTTTTTGATTATTTGGTACGATGTGGACGTTGTTTCTTTTTTGGTAAATAATCATGTATAAAGTTTTCTTTTTTTTTTCTCTGTTTTTACCCTATGAGTATTTATTTATATTCTAGATGGATTTTCTATCTATGACTCATCAATTGTTAATTCACTGCTGTGATGAAACGCAATGCTCACACGGCAAATTCCTCTTTAAACGAAACTAATAATAATAATAATAATAATAATTCTTCTAAACGTTGTTGCATTGAAAAAGATAATAAAAATTGTGTTGCAAGGTAGAAATTAATTCTCTATTTTCTATTTCTTTAGAATATTTTCTTTTTAAAAGTAATTCATTAACTGCATCTTCATCAACCATTGATAATATTTCATGTTCATTAGTATCATCATCAACATCAACTGATTTATTAAATATGGAAGAAAATATGGAAACATTAATTAGTATGGGTTTTACAGATCGTGAATTAAATCGTAAAGCATTAAATAAAGCTGGAAATGATATTGGAGAAGCTGTTACATATCTTACTGGTTCAACTTTTTTTACTGATGATTCTATTATTACAAATGAATCAAGATCAACATCAACATTTATTGGTCCACTTACAAAAGAAGAAATGGAACATCAACAACAACATCAACAACAACAAATTGTACGATTAAAAAAAAAAAAAATTTATTTTATTTTGATGTAAAATTTTTTTTTTAAAGGTTGCCTTAGATAATAATTCAAATGTATCTTCTGATGATTTATCAATGAATAATTCAAATTCCTTTACAACAAGTGCTTTTCTTGATCTTGAAACAAAAGTCTATGGAGATAATTGGTCTATTCCATATAAACGTAAATATAATTCAAACGAATATTTTTAACTAAATTTTATTTTATTTTTCTATTTGTTTAGGCGAAGAAGTTCTCGGTCGGTGTCTTTTATCCGCTACTAAACTTGCAATTGCTGGTAAAATTAATAATTTTATAATATCTTTTTTTTTCCTAATCTATTATATTTCTAGGTATTGCTGATCAAGATGAACATTGTAAAAAATTTATGGAAATTTTAATTCCAGATGCTTTTCGAAAAGTATCTTTTTTTTTTTTTTACTTTTTAAAATTTTTATTCATTTAATTTCTTGTTTTTTTTTTCTTCAAATATTTTAGTTACAATGTTCTCATCATGTTAATAATTGGGGTGTTGAAGTTCAATTAGGTGTATTTGATATGGTACAATTATTAATCGATTTAATTGCTGCACGTCTATCTTATTTCCCAGTACCTATACAATTACTTGAAACTTTAGCAATATTATTTGATCATGATTCAGTTTTTCAACGAAAACATAAAAGTAAACCATATGATCGTTCACTTTATGATAAACAATTAGGTGATCGTATATTGGCTAATTCATCATCATCAACATTTTCTGTTTATAATCGAAATGAACCATATGGTTGGCTATGTGAAATAATAAATCGTTTTGTTTTAAAAGATGGTATACAAAATTTAAAAGAACAATTTAAATGTGAACAACCCTTAACAGCTATTGTAAGAATAAAAATTCTTTTTTCTATTGTTCTTTTGTTTAATCTAATCAATTGATAACTATAGGAATACAATGCTTTACTTTCCCCATTTGTTAATTGTATGGATTATATATTCGTTGAAAAATATCGACAATTATTTAGTGAACATATTGAACAAGCATTAGATTATATAAAAAATTTAAAAGAAGAAGATTTTAAAGCAAAAGTTTGTTTGATTATTCTTTATAAATAAAATTATTTTTCTATATAAAATTCTTAGTCAACAAATTCAATATTTGAATTACTTACAACATTACGTAAAATATGTTCAGTTGTATGGACTAATCGTCTTGAACAAGTTGAAGAATTACATTTAAATTTATTACTTAAAATGGTTGCTCTATCAAATTTTAATGCAAAAATGAATTCATTAAAAGAAGTAAAAAAAAAACAAGATTTCTAATTAAAATTGTTTATATTGTTTTTTTTTTGTCTTAAGCTTGCAAAAATAATTGAAAGTTGTACATCAAATATTCAAAGTATATCTAAAGCATCTATTCCACGTGATATTGTTAGCGAATGGGTTATTGAACATTCTATACTTTCAAAAGCATTAGAAGGTAGAATAAAATCTTCGTTTTTTTATTTTTTTAATTTATTTTCTATTGAAATTTTAATAGGAAATATTGATCAAAATCAATATGTAGAAAAAGTTCGAACATTAATGGATTTTATTGCACCAAGAATTTTAAAAGAAGATATTGAAACTATATGGAAAATGCAGGTATTTAAAAAAGAATAAATATTTACTAATCATTCATACATATCTGAACATCTACTTTGGACTAATAATAGTGAAGAACAAAACTTGTTGAATTTCGTTTAAATAATTATATTGCCAATTCAAGTTGAGTTTTGAATATTTATGAGAACTTCAGAATAAATAATATGATTAGGAATATTTGTGAGTATGTGCAAGCTAAATTAGATAAGAGAGGAAACAATAAGTTTACATTTTCTTATTAGAATTTGTCGGATCTGAATCCGGAACCAGTCCGATGGACTCTGTTATTTTACTGTATGGGGTCCGAACAAACAATAAGCTTCCCTATGTACTTTGAACATCTTATTTACTTACATAACAGTTTGATTTGATTGAATGATACTCTACTAAATTTCCGAAAGGTGTATTGAAATTTGCATCATAGTTTTATTTAATGTTATACAACATATCAAAGTTAAAAAAAGAAACAATTCTCTAGCATTGTGTTTTCTAAAAACAAAAGATTATTTTCTTTTTTTATCTTTTAGCATGGTCGATCATTAGTTGCAGTTGATCATTTATTTACATTAATTGCATCGGCAGCAGCAAAATTTAATTTAGAACAACTTAATCATCTTATTGGTTTTATTCATAGCGTACGAATACTTTGTTGTTGTTTTTGTTTTTTTCATAAATATCATATAATATAATTTCTATAGTCATGGAAAACTGAAACAATACTTATACAAGAAAAACTTATCGAATTACTTGGTGCTATTGGTCGAGAATGTCAAAAAGATTCTGCTGCTCGTGTTTTAGAAGTTCTATGGGATATGGTACATGAAGATCGTTTGAGTCGTTCAATGCTTGATCATCTTTTACATTGTCATTTACGTGTATTTAGTGAAGGTCGTTCACCATATGATGCATTGAAACGTGATTATTGTCTTAAATGTATGACAGATTTACAACGTAAACAAGGTTGGCTTGTACCAGCTATAAAACATTTATATGATTTATTACGACATGATTCAACAAATACATTTAAACGTTCTGAACCTGATCTTATATCATTATTAGTTAATAAACATGATGTTATATCAGCATTAATACAAAGTTTATCAACATGTCAATTAGATGTATGGAATAAAACACATGGACATGTTACAATTGATACATTAGTTGATGGTCGTTTTACACATGAAGAATCAATTAAAACACATTTAGATTTATTATCATTTTTATTAAAAAAAGGTAATCTTTATTTAATATTAAAACGTAGTGAAGAATTATGGGATACATTAATAACAAATGAAAATGCAAGTACATTTGATCGTGAACTTGGTTTAAATTGGTTTATAACATGTGTTGAAGATTTAAGTCGTGATTCACAAATGGCTCTATTTGAAAAACGTGTATCAAAACTTGATCCAATACATTTATCACCTAAAGGTAATTACTAAGGAAAGAAGAAGAAAACAAAAAGATATATCTTTTTTTCTTTATTTTTTTCATATTATATAAGGTTATGCTTGTTTTAAATTATATTTTGAACGTTGCAATTTGGAACGATGGAGTCAATCAAGAAGTTTCAATTATAATTCAAATACATCGACATCATCAAATGTAAGAAAATATACAAATTATAAATAATAACAATGAATATTAAACTTTTGTCTACGGAACAGGATATATGTAGATTTTTACAAAATGAAGATTACTCTTTCTTTTGGATGAGTAGATTTATGAAAATTGTAAGATGAATCTTCTGTATATGCTAACAATATCTACCGGAGTTCGCCTTGACCCTAGTAAGATGCATATATTATAAGTAAACGAGTTATGTTCTATTAGGTACGTGTTGAGGACATACAGTACAGTACATTGATAAAATCAGTCAATCATATGCAGCTGTTCTTATCATAGAATATTTCAAATTATATGTCAAGAATAATTAATAAGGCTTGGAAAATGATTTGATAAATATAGTTTCATTTAATTTCCTTCTTTTTTTTTGGGGGGGGGGGGGGGGGTCTCGTCATCAAATCTTCACATGCTAATAATAAAGTAGTAACAATGTCGTATATGATACTTATTTTTAATTGATTGAAATCCTTGTATTTCCTAGATGGCCAATAGATAGTAGTCCTAAAGATGATCACGTTAGGATATAGCATTAAGTTTGTAATCATTACTTTGATAGGTAGTAGAACATTTTGATTAGCATCATCTATTAGAAGAAAAGGAAAATTAAAAAAAAACATAATAGAAAACTAATCTAATTGTAATTTACTGTTTGAACTCATATGTTTTTTTTAATAATATGAAAAGTTGAAATTCTCGAAAAAAAAATTTATCTATTGTCATCTTTTGTTTTTTTTTTTTTAATAGAATGAAATGTTAGATTATCAATGTATTGATGAATTATGGAATATAATTTTATGTGTTGGTGATGATAATCTTGCTAATGATGCAACACGTTTTTTACTTGATTTATATTATACAAAACAACCAAATCGTACACGTCGTCCAGCAGCTCAATCACTTCATGAATGTTTTTTAAAAGAAGTTTATACACGTTTAAGTTCTTTACTTATATATTCTGTACCACCATCAATATTATTAACACCAAATATAGAAGAATATTATAAATCATTAAAAATATATGGTGAACAATTAATAACATTAGATAATTCAATAATATTAAATGAATCATCAATTAATATTGATCATCAATTATGGTTACAAAAAATAGAACGTTTATTTATGATAACAGAAGAATATATACATATTGTTGAACATGAACATTCACCAACAGCTCATATAACATCATTTCAAGGTTTAGAATATCAAATAAAAATTGTTCTTGGTGAATTAGGTAAAATAAATTGTCCATATGATATAGTTATTGTTCATTCAAATGATACACTTGAAATGTTACGTTCACGTCTTGGACTTCATTATAAAGTTCCAACACATGATATTCATATATCAATACAAAATACACGTCCATTACCTCCATCATATGATCATTTAGGTCCTATTAATAATGCTATTGCATTACCATCAAATAGTTCATCATCATCATCAACAAATATGATAAATAATAATAATAATAATAGTATTCTTGGTTTATGGTTAAATTCAAAATATTTATATCAAGTTCATATAACACCGGGTACAACAGTTTATATTAAAATTTTAGGTAATAATACATATAATCAATCATTAATGAAAGCAAATAATACAGAACCAATACGTTTATATTTATCACATACATCAATTAATATTGATAATGATAATTTAACACGTTTAATACCATCAAATATGATGGCAGAAAATCCAAAAGTTTATGATGTTTTATATAAATTATCATATTTAAATAATAAAAATATACATAATCGTATACGAAATATTCTTCGTTTAATGCCATCTGATATACGTATTGTTGATTTACTTGATTTAGTATCAATACGTGCAGCTAATGTATCATCAACAAATGAACGACGACAATCAACTGAAACAATGAATAATCAACAACAACAAATAAATCCTAAACAAGCAATTGAATATGTTTTTAATTTTGATGAATGTAATTTAATAAAAATATTATATAATTTAGAAATATTATCAAGTAAAATATTACCATTATCAAATAATATTGGTATAAAACAAAGTTCAAAATTATTTCGACAAGATTTTATTGAACAATCAGGTGTTGAATTTTTATTTAAATTATTACAATCATTAAATTATTTTATAAATGATGATTATCAATATTCATTATGTCAAGAAATAACAATATTAATATTACAATTAATACAATTATTATTATGTGGAAATAATCAACAAGATGATATTATATTATCAAGACCAACATCACCAATAGCTGTAACAGCTAATGATAATGTTCTTGATACAATTGATTTTGATTTTCAAGCAACAATTGAACATTTACAATTTGATGAATTTGTTGGACAAATAAAACAATTAATTTTTTTATGTTGGGCAGCTGCTGCTGGAAATATACGTTTACAAGAACAAATTTTAACAATTAAAGAACAAGTTAAATTAGATCGTTATACTTTATTACAACAAATTAATGGAAATGTTTTTTGTCGAAATAGTAGTAAAAATTCAACATCAAGTGATTCATCAATTAATACGAATAATAATACTAATACTAATAATAATAATATACAAAATACTGTACAATTTGGAATATGTGTTAAAAAAGATTCAATTTTACCATTAGATAGTGAAATAGCTGAAAAAATTATTGATATTGTTATGTTTTGCTTTGAAAAACGACCTGAATTTATTGGTAAGTATGAAAGTATTTTCGACGAGTTCGAATAAGAGTTTAGTACTTTCTTCAAATATGAATTTTTCTTGAAAGGGAACATATCAATGACAAAATTTTTGTGGCATCTAAGCTGATGAAATCTCTAATCATATATAAATATTGTCGTAAAGTCTTAAATTATGGACGACTGTTATCATAATATTTTTGCTTGTTTTGAGCTAAGAACATCGATAGTTTTTCGGAGATATCCGTGAACTTACTTAGAAGAACTCTTTAGCAATTCGAATTGATCTTAAGAATCATATATCTCGAAAAGAAATAATGAAATCATCCTTAAAATTTCAGTGCGAATAATGTACATAATGAAATACAAGAATATCTATAATTTTCTCCGATCGATGTTCGCCTAAAAAATGAAGTCAATCAAAATCTTGTTTAGACAGGTGAAAACAACTTATGATCTTGTAAAATTATAATAGAACATAAAAAAAAGACACATAATTATATATAAATTATGGCCTTATAATCTTTTGATTGAATTCTGAGGAAGACTAGAGGAAACTTTTTCGATGAAAATAAAAGTTTTCTAATCAATGTGAAACTACTCAATAGATCTCAACTTCAAACATGTGGTTATACTTTTTCCATAACAAATTATACATATCTTTCTAGCTCGTCAATATACTCTAATCGTACTGAAATATTCCCTTTCATTGTATACAATTATAAGGTCCCATTTCAGACGAAATGTCTGACCTTGTTCAACATTTATACATAGTTAGATTTCTTAACTCAAGCACTATAAATCTTATTTCCGAACTCTAACCTGAGATCATGTCTTACAGATATAGTTTTCCTTTTATACTACATCAATCTTTAACCTTTACTTACTAGTTTTTAATATTTTTAGCTACTTTTCTTATTCAACCATTTTTTGCTGATTTTCTCTTGGAAATATTAATCAGTACAAGTTCTCGTGAAGTTCGTCAATGTGCATTACGTAATATAATTCGTTTATGTAAAATAGAAACATCAGCATGTGATATAAGAGCTGTTATACATCAAATATTATTAAAAGCTCGTTTACCATTATGGCCATCAAGTGCAACAACACGAAGTGCAAATCAAAAATTATTATCACAATCAATTGAATATTTTGATTTACGTTGTCAATTAACAGAAAATTTAACAAAACAAATGCAAATAATACTTAATATAGATGCAAAACAAATATTAACTAATGAATTTAATTGGTTATCATCATATACTGTATCAACAACATCAAATGAATTACGTACAATTGATAATATATTATTTATTGGTCATTTAAGATTTATTCGTACATTATTAACATGTGAAACAATAAATAAAATTGAATTTGGTATTGATTTTATACGTTTAATTATTGATCAATTTTTATTTCCAGCATCAAAACGTATGTCATGTCCAATTGTATCAACAAATAATGATAATGATTCATTAGATGATTCTGTACCTGAACCAAAATGTTCAACAAGTGAAAGTCGTTTAGCTGCATATGATGTACTTGTTGAATTAGTTCGAAATTGTCGTACAAATTTAAAAATTGTTGTGGATGATCTTATTAATCTTCATCATAGACCTATACTAGAAAAACAAACTGAATGGGAGGTTAGATTGTTCTATTTTATAAATCGTTTTTATTTTAAATTACTTATTTATGAATTTTCTAGTTTATGCCACAAGTCAATCCTCGTGCACCTTGTGGATTAGTTGGACTTTATAATGGTATGTTGAACTTCTAACTTCTAAGATTTAGTTTTCTATAAATCTCATTATATATTTTACTATTAAATAATATTAAAATCTAGTATATGCCTATCTCATATAGATGGTGGAAAATTTCAAAAATATTTTCTCATCTTACTGGATAATAATGACTCTTTTTTCAATCATTAGATGGGTGTCCGCACCAGAATCCGTCAGGTTGATCGCGGATTCTAATTGCCCGAGAAACTTGGAGAGAGTGCTCTTATCACCGAATGTAAAACATTGAAAAAAGATTTCTTGTATCTTCAGGATGACTTTTCAATTTCGATTACAGATTTCTATCGAGAATATGCAAATACAGTTCGACTAGGTTCGGTTCTGGATCAAAAAATTTGAACCCGATAGGCTCTAGTTCACTCTCCTTACTTTCACGCGACCTGGTACAAATACTGAAATTTGTTCTAACATTCCATCTCTCTCGATTCAGTTATGTCACTAGCTCAAATTACTTTCAAAATACAATTTACGTTATCAATAATTAAACAGAAATCAAGTTGTCAGTTTTCTGTTTAAGTAGATTTTCCTAGAAAAGAAATTTGAAAGTATAGAAAGATTAGTTTTGATATTATTGTGCCAAGATCAAGAAATAACAATACTTTAAATTTTACTGAATTTCTTTTTTTTTCAAGGTGGTGCAACATGTTATATGAATTCAATTCTTCAACAATTATATATGTTACCACAAATATCTGAACATATATTAAGTGTACCTGATGATCTTGATAATACTAATGAAACAAATAAAACAGGTGATTCAAGTTTATTTTATCAACTTCAACAAGTTTTTGGTCATTTAATGGAAAGTAAAATGCAATATTATGCACCTGAATCATTATGGAAAGTATTTCGTTTATGGGGACAAGAAATAAATGTTCGTGAACAACAAGATGCATTTGATTTTTTTACAGCAATGACTGATCAAATTGATGAATATTTAAAAAGTATGAAACAAGAAGAAATATTTCGTAAACAATTTGAAGGAATTTTTTGTAATCAAATGATATGTACAAATGGTTGTCGTCATCGTTATGAAGGTGAAGAAAAATTTATGGCATTAAATGTTGCTGTTAAAGTTGATTCACTTAATGAATCATTAAATCAATTTGTTAAAGGTGAACTTCTCGATGGAAATAATGCTGTAAGTTCAAAAAAAAAAAAAAAAACAAAAATTTTTTTATGTAAGAAATCGAAAAAAAAAAATTTTCCTTTTTTGTTTTTAATTAGTATTTTTGTGCTAAATGTCAAGAAAAACGAACAACAATTAAAAGATTATGTATTAAAAAATTACCACCATTATTATGTATACAAATGAAACGTTTTGGATTCGATTGGGAAAATAATCGTGCATTAAAATTTGATGATTATTTTAAATTTCCATTAGTACTTAATATGGAACCATATACATTAGATGGTGTTAATAAACGTGAAAGTTTTGTAGAACATGATGATATAACTGATAGTACAAATAATGATTCATTAATTAATACAGCAACAACAAGTAAATAAAATTTCTTTTTTTTATAAAGAATATTTTAAATAGCTTATAATAATCAAATCTTATTGAATCGATTTCAATTATTGTAGAAGTAGAAAATAATTTAAATAATTATAAAACTAATAAATTAAATATACGTTCGCCAAAATTATAACATAGCTCTAAGAGTCATTCTCATCGACTATAGGCAGTATAAACAATTGCATAGTGTATACTAGGTCTCATTCTTAACATGGATTCATTGAGATTGATTTATATGACTTGATAATTATCGAAATTGAAAATATTGTGATCATATCAAGTACTAAATAATACCCAGTAGAAGAAAAAAAAACTTCTTGAGTTGCTGTTATTTAATCATACAATTGACTCGATAAGGAATTCTTGAATTGTTTTTTATGTTTATTATAGTGAAATATCGAAAATGAATACTTTGCGATAAGAGAAATTTATTTGAAAATTTCATTCCGGTGTTCAAGATCAGTTTTCCGAGTTACTATCGTTTTCTTTCTTTTTCACTTCTAAAAAAATTCAGCCGACACTGCGGAAAATAAAAAAGGTTAACCAGAATTAGACGTCAAAGTTTGGCATTCTTGTAGTCGTCAGTGAAGGGTAAAAGTTTTGTCGCGACTACCATCTGACATCAGTTTACACCGCTGACCTCACTGAATACACTTATTAATAAAACTAAAATTATTTGTTTTTCTCTACGAACAGATTCTACATGCAAGTTTCTCTTCTAGAAAACTATTCATCATAAAAAAACGAAATAATTCTATGATTGATAATATTAAATTTTGAATTTAGATGATAGTAAATCTGTACCACGTTCAGTATCATCAACAAATATGCCAACAATAAATTATGAATTAATTGGTATTGTAATTCATTCTGGTCAAGCTAATGCTGGTCATTATTATTCATTTATAAAAGATATACGTCGTCGTCAAACAAATAATACAAATCAATGGTATCGTTTTAATGATCTAACAGTTGAAGAAATACAATTAACTGAACAAATGCTTGAAGAAGAATGTTTTGGTGGTACATTTCGTGTACAAAAAGATAATAATAATTCAAGTGAAGAACGTACACGTTTTTGGAATGCATATATGCTTATATATCAATGTATTGAACCATCAAAATTACTTCCACCACCATTACCAGTATCATCATCACCAAATACAACACGTTCATCACGTCATTTACCTGGTACAGCTGTTCGTATAAATCGTTCAAATCAACGTGATTCATTATCACAATTAGCTGATTTAGTTGTTCGTAGTGAAAATAGTGATCTATTTAAAATAGAAAAACCATTAATACCATCACGTGTATTAGCTTGTGTTAAAGATGAAAATCTTGAATTTTTAAAAAATCGTGATACTTATTGTGATGATTATTTTCAATTTATATATAAATTATCTAAAATATGTTTTGATGATATGAATATACCATATGATATGGAAATAATTGAAACTGATAATGATGAAACATCATATGAATTATGTACAAAATTAGCATTAAATTTTTTATTTAATACACATTTACGTACACATCGTCGTTTACGTAAAGATAATTTACAACAATGGATACAATTATTAGGACGTTTATTTACTAAAAATTCAACATCATGTACAATTTTTTATGAATTATTATTTGAAAAAAATGATTATGGATTAAAATTATATTTACTTGATTGTCCTATTGATGATATACGTTATATATTTGAACAAATATGTGAAAATATTTTACAAGCAACATATTTTCATATATTAGAAAAAAATCAACATATACATGAAACAAATATAAATGATAATCATGAAACATTAATTATTAATATTGATAATAATTTATTATTATTAATGAAAAAATTTATTGAACAATTAATTAATTTATTAGATAAATATGTTGTTGAACAAATAAAACATTCACAAGCATATTTTCAATTAATTTATTCATATATGAAAATAAATAAAAATTCTATTAATTATTTATTAGAATTAAATATATTTACACGTTTAATGAATTTTTTATTAGGTGAAAATATTGATACACGTCGTTGGAATTCTGGACAAGCAAAAGAATTTGGTATTATACATGAAATAATTGCTAGATTAACATTAGCATGTAATTTAAATAAAGATATATTTAATGAACAAAATATAGAATTAAAAAATCAAATGGAAACATATTTTTATGGTCATTGGGCAAATAGATATTTAAAAGAAATATGTTATGCTTTTCAAGAAATTTCACCATCACAATTAACATGTACAGTACAATTAATAGAAATATTAGCACTTAATAATCAATCATTTTCTGAACAACTTATTAAAATTATATTACAATCAATTGTACAAGCACATACTAATGATTTAAAATCATTATTTAAATTTCTTAGTTATATTCTAGTAAGTTTATTAAAAGAAAAATTTCTATTTGTTTGTCTTCTACTATCATTTCTTTCTTAAGTCGAGTTTCAATCTAGAGAAAACTATTACAGAATTCATATTGTTCAATACTTGTTTCATGATTTATTTTGTCGACGATTTTTGAGAGTTCGATAAACTGTCAATTTTTGATCCTGCACATTTTTAGTATAGTTTTCAATTTGAAACAAGAATAGGAGACAATTTTAATGGTATTCGTTCAAACTTTTTTTCATATTCTTCTCGTCACTTACTTTGAAATGTTTGAGAGTATCTGTTTCGACAATGAAAAGTTTCTACATATGTTACACTTTTCTAAAAGTAGAATTCTACGACATAGTCTTAAATCCTATTTGTCTCATAGGATTCTAATGAACAGTTTAAAATAACTTTTGTGATTATATTGGAACAAAAAAATTATCGATATATCGTATTTTATGTCCAATTAAATCAAATAGTAACTATTTAATTTAATTACTTATTTTAGTTAGTCGACGATTCATTACAAACAAAACGACTTCAATTAGTATTTGAAGGTATTAATGAATCTGGTAATGGTGATAATTGTCAACATTTTACTGGACTTTATTCACTTATACGAACAAGTATTGAAAGTGAACAACGACGAGCTTATCAAACAGTTAAATTTCTTATTAATCTATCAAATAGGTAAAATTCTTTAAATTAAAAATTTTAGATAATTCTATATTTTATTATTTATTTTCTAAATAGACATAGTTCATGTAAAGATTATTTTTCATCAACTGCTAATCAATGGGAATTTGCTATAAATTGGCTTAAACAACAAATGCAAACATCATGGCAATGGTCACCAGCACAAAATGTATCTAATGAAGATACCGATACACGTTCATTTCAACGTACACGTAGTGCACAATTTACATTAGAACAAGCTCAATCACTTTTACAACAAACAACAATATCAAATAATGATACATCAACAAACGAATTAATGGAATTAAATGATACTCAAAGTCAATCTTCGTCACAATCAACACTTGTTGGTATTGAATAATCCATCCATATACTTTTTGTAAAACTCCGGTGTGCATGAGATGTATTTTTAAAGTGTATGTGTATTGTTGTTGATAAAAAAAAAAAAACAAAATTTCGTTTTTTTTTTGAACGATTGGCAATTGCCATTACTTTTGATTTTCCGTGTTTTCTCTCTCTCTCTCTCGCTCTGGTTTTTTTTTCTTTCTTTACATTACTTTGACTTAAACGAGAAACAATAACAAAAAAAAAAACCCTAAGGACTGCGCATGTTGTACTTTGCGTTGTTTCTTAGAAAGTGTGCGCGTGTGTTTGTGTGTGTGTGTGTTTTTTTTGTCAAAAAAAAGAAGAAATAAACAGAAAAAGATCATTTTGTATAAATAAACACAACAAGTTTCATATTTAGATTAATTTTCTCTGGAAAAAAAGATGGGTCGAAAACAAAGAGTAAGTTATTTGAGAGAGAATTTTCTATTGAAATAATATTCATTTACTCTAAACAAGGGTCGTGCTGCTCGAAATGCTCGTCGAAAATTACCACCAAATTTTGAAAGTGAAGAAGCTAAACGAGCACCTCATGTACTTGTTTTTAAACGAGGTGCAACTGGTATGTAAATATGATGATTAGATATTTCATTTAATCGTTAAATTTTTTGTATTATTATAAATAGTTGGAAATAATGTTAAAGAACTTATTAAAGATATGCGTCGAGTCATGGAACCATTTACTGCACCAAACCTTAAAGTAAGTTCTATAATATTTTGTCTATTTTATAACGATTATTAGTATTGCTCATATAACTTCTATGATGTTGTATTTCTAAGTGAATGAAAAATATAAATTATTAAATAATTGGTATGTCTTATCGTCTATCATACACACAGCATCAAGAGTTCGATATTCGCATTCCGTACGAGTATCAATGGCTAAGATTGTATCCTATATTTTTCATGTCTCGTGATATTCCTAGTATTCGGATATAGAATACCACTGCAGTTGTTTAAAATTTGTAGGCAAGCAAATGTTGACGAGGTTTCTAAGCCTTTTACATAGTCATCTATTGCTTGATCAAAGTGTTAGTTTATTTTTCTCATATATTGTAGGTTAGTCGTAAAAATGCATTAAAAGATTTTATTGCTATATCAGGTCATTTTCATGTAACGCATTTAATGACATTTTCCAAGACTCAATTATCAACTTATATGCGTTTAATACGTGTTCCCCGTGGTCCTACATTAAATTTTCGTATTCGTCGTTTTACACATAGTCGTGATATTGTTTCAGCATTAAAACATCCTCAAACATTTCCTAAACAATTTGAACATGCACCATTACTTGTTATGAATGGTTTTCAAGATGATTCAATACATATTAAACTTATAGCAACAATGTTTCAAAATATGTTTCCATCGATTAATGTTGCAACTGTAGGTTTTGCTTTTTTTTTTTTAATAATTTTTATTCAAATCATACTAAATCTTATATAATTAGGTTGATTTAAGTACTATAAAACGATGTGTTTTACTTTCACTTGATCCTGTTAATGGATTTATTGAATTTCGACATTAGTAAGTTGTTAATGGATAAAAGATAACTACAATGGTATTTATTTTTGAATTTTTAGTAATATCAAAATTGTACCAAGTGGTATTAGTCGAGCAGCAAAGAAATTATTACAAGGAAAAGTACCTGATCTATCACGATTTAATGATATTAGTGATTTTATGTACAGGTAAAGTGAAGGCAAGAAGTTCGCAAACGAAATATTCTTGACTTCTTTCCTTATCTATAAGAACTAGAATAAATCAAAGAAAAAATTCGATTAGATGAAACAATTTTCTCTCAGAAAAGGTATTTCTCAAATACACATTCAGAGGTTTGGGTGAAAGGTTCTCTAGAACGTTTTCAGGCAAAACGTACATTTTAACTTTAATTCTTAAGATTTATAGTCTTATAGATTTTTTCTTTGGATAACAAATCTCGCGACGTTAAACCCTTCATTCGACAGTTTAGTGTTGCCTCGATTACCAATAAAAATTCCGGATCAAACAGTTATAGTGTGTCTGATCTATGAAGTACTGTTTGGGTAATTTCTTCAGTCAGTACCATGTTCTAATGAATATGTCTGTCAAAGTTTCACGATCGCAGCTATTGATGTTGAAGAAATCTATGTTGTGACCATTCCAGGTGATGAAGGTTACCCGCACCTCAAGATTATTGACGACTTCAGTACCCTATCTTTTACACAATACAAACATGTGAATCTGCATTCGTTAATAACAACACAGAGGTTAAAGCATTTAAATAGTAGAAAAACAGAAGAGTGTCACAAAAAAACCTTTTTTTGAGTCCTAGAGAAGAAGCAGTGTTTGATCCTTTACACTAAAATCTACCGGCAACTGAGAAATCTACATAATCTATCTAGTTTTTATGTATTCTAGAGCTATCACTATTTCAAAATGGATACTGTTTTAATATTTTAGCAATATTTCAATCAATCTAAAATGTGAATGTCGACAGTCAGTTATCGTTTATGATTAAATTATATGTGTATACATTGAGATTTGTGGAGCGTGAACAAGAATCACCCTTCTATCAAATATGTCACCAATGTTCGCTGAAGATAAATCATCAAGAGCTCGGAGACATCTCATTTTCGTTCAGGAATATTTTTTTCTCTTAGACGAACTTGTTTGCAAAACGTTTTGGAAGATTTTGAATTTCTAGAAACCTTTCATCCAACCCTGTCAATGGGTTTTTTAATACATCGTTCTTCTGATAGGAAATTATCTAAGGTAATTAAATATGTTTTCCGATTAGTTCTAGCTGTTATTCTTAAGGAAAGAAGTCAAAAATACTTCGTTTTGCGCAGACTTGAAATGATAAACTTGATTCTATATAAATAGCTTTTATTTTTTTTTTCCAGGGAAGGTAATGCATCAGAAAGTGAAGATGAAAGTACTGGTAATAATGATGAAAATGAAGTTATTCTTTCACAACAATTACGTAGTCGTGGTAATTTAAAATCTAATCAAAGTGCTATACGTTTAACTGAAATTGGACCACGAATGACACTTGAATTAGTTAAAATTGAAGAAGGTTTATGTGATGGTGAAGTTCTTTATCATACATATGTTTCTAAAACACCTGAACAAGTAACTGAATTACGTAAACGTAATACAGAAAAAAAACGGCTGAAAGAACAACGAAAACGTGAACAAGAAGAAAATGTTAAACGAAAACAAGAAAAGAAAAAAAAGACACAAAAATCTTCGGTGAAACAAAATGATGAAAATATGGATGAATCATCATCGGATAATAATGATAACGATAGTGATGAATAAATTATCGTTTGTTAGCATTTGTTTTTGTTTTGTTATTCTTGTTATTTGTATGAATGGATCTAATAAACTATGATTCAGTCGCAGACATGTTCATCAACATTTCTAGTCAAGTGTTAAAATAATCCATAGTAATTTTCATCAATAATTCAATAAATTGATATTGTTGCATAATCATTGAACACAAACAAAGACAAAAACAATAATAATAAACGGCGACTATATTGATTTTGATTCAGATGAAAATTTTCTTCCAGTCAAATGAGACATTAGTAAAATGTTTATGGTCGGTTTAATTTTCTGCTGAGACTGAAATGAAGCTTCCACAAAATGTATGCTGTATAACCATTTGATTCGAAATTGCCTATAAGTTAAGAATTCCATATCCCACAAAGACTTACTCCAAAAATTCTGAAATGTTTTATGTAAGCTAGTCTAATCGAAGTCTTTATGTCGGTAAAATTTCAAAAATATGTAATCCTACAGCAAATATTCTGTGAAAACGTTTGGTTTTCTCAGAAACAAGCAACAAGTACGGACTCGTTTCCCAGAAGGCACAGTTCACTAAGCTCTATTATAACATTCTGAACTTATTTTATTGCCAGATTTTGGGATTTTACTGTGAATCTCGTTATTCATGTTGACTTAAAATGAGTCGATTGATAATGAAAATGAGATGAACATCTATTTGAGTATAAAAGCAAAACAAAATTTTGTGCTTGTTTCGAATATGGGAAATTGAAATTTTATTTCAATTTTCATTCGAGAGTAATAAAATAATTTTTGAAAAGCCCGAAAATTAGTTTCAACAGAACTTTTGCGTTGACGTTTCCAACGTCTATGCTTGTTTTTGATCTGCTTGAAAGCATTTCAATATAGATTATGACTAGGATTTATTTAGTGCTTTTTTTGAATATGAGCTTAAACCTGTTATGTCTATTTTTGTTTAAAAGTAGTGAAGCATTTTTGTCAAAAGACATCAAAAATTATGTTTAATGGTGAAAATTATATTCATATAACATATTCTTGCTGTCTGTTTTTGATTTCGATGTAGAATGCACTGAATGAAACAATTTTAAACATTTTCATTTTTAGAGTTGGCATTATTTTTAATAGATGAAATTATTCAATTTTATATCAAATGACAGAAACTACATAATCATTTTTAATTATTCTATCTCATACTTACCTTTCTCTAGAATATAGCATATTGTCTTCAAGTTTCATGATCAAAAAAACGAAATAATCGATTGTAACAAAATTTATGCCAATTTTAAACTTTTAATTGGATATATTATATTTGTAGTTCTTCAAAATTTCTTATTAGTAACTTACCAAGGCTTGAAAACTTCGAAAGAAATGATCATTCTATTTGATGAATTGATGGGATGAGTTAAATGAAAAATAATTGGATTCTTTTCATTATTATCATAGAGATTTGAGTATGCTTTTTAATTTCAACCATAGACGTACATGTGGATGAGAGCTTGAAGTATGGATATCGACGTACTTATCTTTTCTAAGAATTGTCAACCCAGAGAACTTTTTTGTTACATACATCGTTTGGAATCGACACAACCCGTTATATATATAGTAGGTGGTCCAGAATAACTGGCAGTGTCAATAAAAATGTGGGTAGGTATGAGTGCTGTTCGTCCCTTCAAGTACAGCCACATCCACACCCGAGATCTTAAAGAGACGAAGGAAAACGTTTTCAGTTTTATCATGAGTTTCGAGCTTTTCTACAACTTGAACATTGATCTACACTCTTGATATTGTTTTCCTCAAGTGTTATATTAATTATTTCTCTTGTAATATGTGAAACAAAAAGGGTGTGACTGTAGCTGTGGATGAGGGTGTGTAGATGAAACAGAAAGTCAGAGCCACGCTCAGACCCACACTCACCCTGGTCACAGAGTGGCTTATACATGGTGGTATGATACTCAATAGTCTTACGATTTCTCTTTGAGGACACTTACACTAACTAAACAAGCTCATAGTATAGAACATGTTCATTTACGCGTTTTATGATTTGAATCTATTTAGTAAAATATCTGGAATTGTTTGGCTGTTTGTTTATATTTAGTTGTTATTGTTGAAGAAGAGAAATTTAATATGTGAAGATTAATATGATGATCTATATTGACTAATTTATTGTTATAAGCGAATATGACATATTATACCTGTTATTTGAATTCAATATTTAATTTTTCGAATAACTGCACCGAATATTGATGAAGTATGTTCAGATAATTTTTTTTATTTTGAAAATTCTGAATAGATTAGTGGAGTTTAAAGACTATGTTACAACCATGGCATGCATTCAAATGACAATTAATTTCGCAAATCTTCTTAAAAAAAACTACATAAAATGTTGATCGAGTTTTACTTATATTTTAAAAATGTGTGACATAAAAGTAAGATTTAACGTTGAAAACTTAAAGATCATATTTATCATTTTATAGAATTTCAATGAAAAAGAAGATCAATAAACCATTGAATCATATTGGGAAATATATATTTAAGTGATACTGATAGAATGTTTTCGTGAGCAAGAAACATCCCATCGATATATATGATTTTATTTTTATTTTTATTTAGAAATTTCTTTTATATGAAATTTTTCAAGCATATGAACATGTTTGAGGAATTTATTTCATATTCTATGCTAGTTGAAATAATATTCAAGGTTAGTTTTCTTTTCGTTTAATTTACTTATCATATTTGATAATTATATCTTATTCAGTAATAATCAAAGTTGTCGAAACATTAGAAGATTCCCTTGAATATATAAAAACCGAAGATATTCATAGAAGAATCTCTCTCAGAATCATTGTTTTTTTTTCAAATAATTAGTATGTCAGTTCTTGGTGAATAAGATTTTCTTTCTCTCGTCATAGCAATGTATCAATTTTGAATGAAAGAAGTTTTTTTTAGAAACAGTTAAGGAGAAACAACAATCTATTGAAAAATGTAGTTCTTTATTGAAAACGTATCTATGTATAACTTCAGTGTTCTTTTTTACAGCATAATCTGAAAAAAATTCTTTAGATACTCTATACAAAAAAAAACATGTCTCATCACCATAGACATAATTAATGTAATGGACGTTCGTATGGATAACACATTATAAATTTTTTCCAAAAATAAGAACATATTCAAAAAAAAATCTCCGTTGGGTATGATTAACTCTTTGGGAACAGGATTTTTTTTGAAAAAGTTAAGTTTTTTTGCTAAAGTTAAAACAGATGTTTATTCAGTTAAAACTCATTATCAAAAATGTTTTAGGATATGATTTACTTAAAAAACAATCAATTATACACAATCCAACAAAGAAAAATTACTCTATAGGCTATTTCCACTCAGTTCTGACTGATTTGATGTATATGCGGTCCTCGAATTTTGAGAAATACTCAAAGTGGTATAAATACCACACCCATCGCCAAAGGGTTAAAAAGTCTTTTCGTCTTTCAACTTTCTTTTAGAAATTCAGAAACGTTTTTATCACGAAACAGTGCATTTATAATTGAAGAAAACATTCCTTAAGATATATACATTTCTTTTAAGTCTGAAAACGTATTTGTTTTGGTAAAAAGATTTAAAGAAATTTTTCGAAACAAATACAAATAAAATCATTGAATATGTATTCATCTGCTATCTTTCTATAAACTATTTCTTTGTAACCACTTAGGCATGGGTGTGGGTGTAGGTAGGTGTGGGTGTGTGGGTGTGGGTGGGTGTGGGTGTGGGTGTGAAGCATAGAATAAAACACCCACACCACACTCACACCCCACACCCACATCCCACACCCACACCCCACACCCACATCCCACACCCACACACCCACACCCCACACACACCCACACCCTCTACAATTTTAGAAAAAGAGTTTCTTATCATACACTCAGGGGTAGATTATTCTACGCTATCAACAAGACGATTTTGTATTCTAAGCACAAAGGTGGATTATTCTGCGATTTTATGAAAACGGTTTATTATTATTCTCTCAGAGGTAGATTAATCTACGTTTTCATCAAAAGGATTTATTGTTCTACGCATAAGGCTACATTATTCGATGATCGTAAAAAAAGGTTTTATTATTATACACGTATGGGTAGATTATGCTACGATTTAAAAAAGGGTTTTGTATTGTATACTCAAGGTAGATTATTCTGCTTTTGTGAGAAGGATTTATGATTTCATGCTCAAGAATTCGACTATTCTATGTTATTGTCAGAAGAGTTTATGATGCTTTTATGTATAATGA
The DNA here is from genome assembly GCA_905250075.1 of Rotaria sp. Silwood1. Lineage (NCBI taxonomy): Eukaryota > Metazoa > Rotifera > Eurotatoria > Philodinida > Philodinidae > Rotaria > Rotaria sp. Silwood1. The sequence continues at coordinate 76,499 of CAJNOP010000240.1, forward strand.
TGGGTTAATCGACGATATTAACAAGAGTTTTATTGTTTCACAAAGAGGAGTGGTTTATTTTGAAAAATGTTTTGCAGTGTAGTAATTCTGATCGATATCCACTATTGAATGAAGAAAATAGAATAAGACAATTTAGTTTTCTATTATTCTCTCATCTTTAATTAGATATTCTCTAGAAAAATGAGGATTTTAATCTCTACACTTTTTAGTTGGTACTCAAAGGAGGTTCTAAAAATATTATCCAAATCTAGAACGCTAAAAACTTCAGAATCTTTGCTAAAACCTTGAGTGGTTTCTTCTCATACTTCTTTTGACAGAGTACTACTAGAAGTAATTTGAAGATCACGTGACAAATATTTTCTAATTTAGCAGGCTCCCTCCCTGTGATTAAATACGATACATTCTGCAACACTCTTGGTTGATAACGTGGTTGTAGCCTGTGCCCCTTGCCAAAATTTTTCCACAAAATAATTTAATTTCGAAAAATTTGTTAAAATACCAGGAATTTTTGTAATTTGCTATTATACAGGAATTCGTTGCATCATGTTCTCACATCAAATAATACTTATTCTCGACAGATCTAACCTGTCATTTTAACAACTCTCATTAAAGCATAAGGGAAAAGAACAAATGTCACACTTGCCTGCTTTGTCCTCCTATCCACCTCTACCTATCTTGAATCACATTATACAGAGTAGATAATAAAGGCATTGCTCCCAGCTCATATTTTCACATTCTTTCGTATTACGTGCAGTGTGACCTAGCCCTTAAGAGGGATTATCTAAACATATGCTATTGAAAGTAGAAAGAGAGGTGACCCGCAATTTTGTTAAAACTCAATCACAGCCATCGAAAAGGTGACATTCAGCAATGCGGAGACAGCGCGTACGTTCCAATAAAATTCATGTTCATCTCACTGATCACTACGTCTTATTACTTCAATTATTACAGATTATTTCATGACGTTTATGGAGTACTATTGCTCACATAATCATGCACCTTACTAAATCGTCTCTACCCTGCCATCACATATCATATTTTGCCGGCGCAATTCATCCTCCTACTTGCTATCGTGATTGATGAACAGTCCTATATTTATTCCGCATTCCATCACAGAAGCAGGATAAAATGATTCAGTTCATATTTTCAACCTTTCAGCTACTTATTTTGATAGATGCTGCGCGTCCAATTAGAGAAAATAGAGTCAATCAGTTCAGCTTAACTCTCTCTCTCTTCTTTTCGTTTTCCCAAAAGGTTTTCGGCGCCATATGCGACAAATGAGATGACATACTTTTTTTTTTACTTTCCTTTTTCATCATTAAGTTATTTTGCTAGATAATCAGCATCTTATGAGACAAAGTGAATACGTTAGTTATCTTCAATTTCCTTTCTCTTTATTAACTTGCCCTAATGTTTTCGCGCATCTTTTGGTATTAATCGTTTAAGTTAGATTTCTTCTTTTCTCCTTTTGTTCTTCATATTATCCGGATGCTCTTTCCAGATCTTAAGAGGCAAATCAAACAAATTAGACTTCGTTACTTTTCTTTGACTTCCTCACGCTATCCTTATCTTTTCCCAATATCTTTACATCAAATTGATTAAGACAATTGTCTTCACTTTTCCTTTGTTTGTCATTACGTTTTATATTGATAGTTGTCTACCATGTTTTGAGTGAAATCCATCAAATTAAATTTCTTTAGTCGTCTTTATGTTATCTCTAGACTTTTCCAGCAACTTACGAGCTAAGGCAAATAAGTTATGTTCCTTTACTTTTCCTTTTTCTTTGTTAATTATCGTAAATGTTTCTATCATCTGATGAGAAAAATTAATTAAATTAGGTTCTTTTGCTTCTTTTTCATCATTAACTTCTTCTAAACATTTTACAACGCATTGTGATACAAATCGAGTAAGTCAATTTTTTAATTTTTTTTTCTTGTTTACGCTATGCTGAAAGATTTCCGAATCTTATGTGAAAAAATCGATAAGGTTGGGTCTCTCTACTTTTCTTTGACTTCTCCATATTATCCTAATACTTCTCCAGCAAATTTTCGCTAAATCGAATAAATTATACTTCTTTACTACTCTTTTTCTTCATTCCCTTACCTCGATAGAATTTGCAAATTATCTAAGATAAGTCGAATAAGTAAAAGCCTGGTGCAAAAGTTTCGATCTTCTCTGTAAATTACGCCTACTATACGAAAAATATACACGGATATTTAGTCGAAATAAACAGTTTTGTAAACAATAGGTAGAGCTAACATCGGACAAAAAAGTTTTCAAGCTATCTCAAAGTCATGAAAATTTATGATATATCTCTTAGTCGTACCTATGATTTTCCATGTTACATTTTGTACAAAAAGAAAAATCTTGTTATAACGTTTGAGTTACTAAAGTTGAGTGAAATATTAATTTCTAAATGCTTGTAGAAGTGCTTTTTACGCTGGTCGTTAGAGTTCAGCATGCTCTATAAGAATATGAATATTATAAAAACTCCTAAATTCTTTTCTAATACAAAACTTGAGTAAAATCAAAAGCACTAATATAAATCGCGCATATATTCTACTGGTAACATGATGTTTAACTTTCAATAGTCTTAGTAGGTCCGCTACTTTGTCTGCTAATGAACCTTTGAATTACTCCGGCGAGCTTTGATGAACAGAAAAAAATAGTGAACATACTAAGGCTATTCTAAGTTAAGCATTCTATTACCAATGAAATATGTGCAGGATTTATATTAGTGCTTTTGAGGGTGTGGGTGTGGGTGGGTGTGGGTGTAAGTGTGGATTAAGAGAACACCCACACTCACACCCACACCCCATCCACACCCACCCACACTCAC